>WOGZ01000026.1:141250-221183 GCA_009733775.1 Alectoria sarmentosa
GGAGTGGGTGAGTGTGTTGGGGGTCTTCGGAAGTCTGGATTTTATGTATGTCACAGTCATAGCATTCATAGGGTGGCTTCAAGCATGAAATAGAACCGAAAGAAATGTATTCTTTCTCCTTAGTGTCTCATGCTAGATGGAGTATGGACCAAGGCATACATGTCTCACCACCATGGCCGATCCTCCCCGTAGAAAAGCCAGAGAGCATCCATGCATTTGGTCAGTTATCGAATTTTTCAAGCGATGCTTTTCAATCTTCCTCCGTTGACAAACATGTCTGACACTGACTATTCCACAAAGGAAAGGGTCGAGACGATGTATACTGTGGAGGTTCTGTGCCAATTGGAGAGAGGATAGTAACAGCGGAAGAGGAAGCAAGTGGACAGGAACAAAGAGGCAGATAGATGAGACGTCGTAGATTGGAACCTAGATGGTATTCATAGTCTGATGTGATAAGTGGGGATAGCCTCGTTCGCGTCAATGGTTCCTGAGAGGATATCAGCTCCTCTTCTTCGAACAGGTAGATGAAGAGCTAATGCACCGTCCATATCCTGTCCTCGCACCTAGCACGGAATTCTTCACAGACCCTAGACATTTCATGCTTGTGTCCAGATTATTCTCTATCCTCGATCCACCTCTTCGAAAACATCTGACAGCCTTCTCGGTGCTGCTCTTCTTCTCCATCACCGAAACTAAGATGCCTTCCAAGTCCGGGCGGATCAATCACCTCTCCTGATTAATACTCTATCCTTGGCCGCGCTGTCCATTTGTCTCCATATCCAATGCCCCTAATCATTCCACCCATGTTTCCAAGATCCCTTCCATTGATGCCTCACGAAGAAATCGCCTGGTCCTTGGTGCTCGTCCCGAGTTGAGTTTGAATGTGGTTGACCTGCTCCAAATCCATCAATCGGAAGCACAAGAACGTCACCAAACAATCGTGGCTCCGTCATTCCAGTGATATTAAGGTAACTCATCTCGGTCCCCGTCGCCTCAGACATAGCCTCCATGACAGCGTGCGTCCAGATAACGGGCCCGCTGACCTGGACGACCTCCTCATCCGATGGCTTGAAGTTGGCGATGCTGGTGTTGTTGCGCTCGGCCGTCTCGTTCAGGGCCGCAACGACTTTTTTTACGATCTTCTTCATAATGGGATGCCCTCGGCTGGAGGCCATGGTCCATTGACAGAACTGAATCCGTTCGTTCATACCATAGTATGGTTCTCCATCCAGCTGGTCATACTCCACTCCGACGACAGCGTGAACCTTGGATCTCATATCTTGTGGAATCCAGTCACGAACAGACTTAGCTACGACAGTGTCAAGGTCGCTGTATACCCCCCCTTCTGATTCGAGTATCATATATCGCAGCAGATCGGAACGGAGGACGTGGAATTTCAGTTGGAGAAAGGGTTCGAGGATGTCTGGTCGATCGGCGTAGTGTTTTCGGGCGAAGTCATCGGCGCCTTGATCGCTCATGAGAGTGTAGCTGTAATCCTGATTTTGTGAAATCCATGTCTGGAGTGCAGGCGCAAAGTCGTCAAGTGGGGTGTAACCGAAGAAGATCTGCCATATTCGAGGAGGGATGTCGTCCAACTGAGGCTGCAAAGGCTGTTGTGCCCGCGATCCTGATCCTGATCCTGATCCTATTGGACCATGGTAAATGAAGAAGTATACGTATAGGGCAAACAAGAATGCTCCAAAACTGAATCGCGCAGGCCGCCGCCGTATAATGCTGGTGCCGCTAACGAGGCTCTGCCCGATGCCGTTTTTAAAAGCATGGGGTCCCATGCTGTGGGTAGGAGCGTCATTTTGGTTGCCTCAGTTCTCAGCCGTGTCTTTACCCCTCCTGGTTAATGCCCAGATTAAACAATCCCTTGAGATTTTAGCGTCACACTATACTACTTTAAATAATAATCGATATTTAATCAACAAAAAAATGAAATACCATTAAACTCAAAGTTTAATAATACGATTAATCGTTAATATCAGAATTATTGTTTGCGTAATTTTCATTATTTTTAATACTTCTCGTATAACGTCGTAATTGAAATAATTGAAATTTCATCTTAATTAATTAAATATCGCGTTAACCACATTCGGCCTAGCGCCCAAATTACGAAGGATATTCAAGCGCAAAAAAACTCTTTTTTCTTTTTTCTCTTTGCGTTCGTTTTATATGACACATTTAATTCATAATTATTAAATATCATCTCAAGCACAATATTATTCAAACTTCCGCCCGTGACATAAATATATAATAGATTTAATTTTTTACTTTGTTTTTATTTTTATTTAAAATTTAATTTATTAATTATCGTTAGTTAAAAAATCGAAAATTAATATAAACTTAAAAAAGAACCTTTTCAATCTTTCAGAGGGATGAACTGGTACCCAGACTCAATACCAGACGAACGGAAGCTTGATACTCGGCGATTACGACTCGGTAAAGATTACGGGCAATAACGTCACGTTACCTTTTATTGTGGAAGATGCTTGCAATAACGGCTTTGTTCTTTCAGTTACCGACATCAATATGAATATGAAAACAGGTTCAAATATTAGCATTATCGGTCAATCACAGGGATCAGCTGTGAGAGCCTGTATTGAACCCAACTTCAGTCCTATCACGCTGTCCGAGGAGATCTGGTGGGCATTTGCAAATGTCACTCAAGACTGGAGTGGCTGAAACAGGTCGTTCTGCAAGTCTGATCAATTTGTGGGGAATAATAATCCCCGCGAACGGAGCGTAGGCCGAATTCTCAGCCTATTCAGTCGTCAGGTCCGCCAACGGGAATCCCAGATACGACGGTGTGGGGTAGCCATCTCCGATAGGGATAGCTACTACTAGTCCCTTTGGGGCTAGCTTGCTAGCATAGATAGCTTTTTTAGTAGCGAAGAATGGATCATCTTACACACCACGAATTACCCATTTCACAACGGCGACCTCACCTTCTCTATATACCCAGGTCTCAACATCACAATTCCAAACCACCAACTCGTTGTTCCCGATGTCAAGATTGACTCCGCAGGACAAGAATATCCGTCCAGCTCCACCGAAGTCGAAGTCTTGATTAACAGTCTCCAAGGTGTCAACACAAACGACATGCCACGCTTCGGCATGCCATTCCTCAGCTCCGCATATCTCATGGTCGACAATGATCAGCAGTAATTCACGCTGTCGTAAAGTCAATAATCCACCACCTTGAACCTCGTTGCCATCGGCCCGCCCGCCTGCAACAACCCAGCGCCCTCACCTACAACACAGCCCTTGCCCTCCGTCCTCGCAAGCCCGACGCCAGCGCCAAAACCCAGCTCTGGAACCCCTCAAGATGCGATCGCTGGCGGGGTCGTTGGAGGTTTGACCACTATAGTCCACTATAGTTATATGCATTGGCGTATTCTTCGTCAGGAAAAAGCGACGAACTGAGCGTTCGGCGGGGATACAGAAGCAAGAGTATGGGGCGATGGCAGAGGCACAGGCAGTCCAGAATCCTACCTATTCGGATACTCAGGTGTACGCGAAATCGGAAATGACATCGGACAGGCAGCCGCCTCAGGAATTGCCATTGGATAAGGATTCGGGACAAGGTATTGCACCTTATGAGATGCCAGCTCCACCGAGGCTTCGTAGACCGGGCAGTGCATTATGAGGATGCAGAGGTAATCAGCGTTATATTCCTTTATTATTGTGGGGGCGCTTTTCCTATTTATGCCTCTACTGACGCGGAGATACCTTTGAGCTTAGTTATGATTGCTGCGTGGCGTTCCTTCTAAAGAGGTGGTGTGTATTTGTTGATATATAGAAAGAGCATTATAATTCTAGGACCACCTTTTAATACGTCTGAGCCGATCTGCCTCAAGTTAAAAATGGATTTCTGAGAGCAAAACATTCGAAAGAATTCCGTAAGTCACAGAGGAAAAGGGTCAAGACGATGAAAATTGTGGATGCATAAGTTCGGAGTTAGTAATGACGAAGCCTCGAGGAAACACGCAGAGAGAAAACGGAGGAAGCGAGAGAAAGGACTCGTAATGCAGTCGCATAAGCTGGGAGGCCCAATGATTTCTGGTCACCACTTTTATATCTACATTGATATCCTAAAAATTTGTTAGCCCGTTCATCTTAAGACCAACCAATAAGGGTTATCAGAACCGCGTACCGTACTTATCTCACTTTAGGAAGAAGCCAATCCTCTGTGTCTTCATGCTCTACTCGGAAGAGTGGGCAGCCAGTTCTTTCCTGCAGACATCGCTCTCCTCCACCGGCTCCCTTTGCTCTCCTCAAAACGGTTTGGCAACCTTCCTACTCTCTCTCTTCCCAGTAATCGGATCCTTGAACTCCTTCCAGCTGATCGGAACCATGGTATTGCCCGCCTCGCTCTTCGCCATCATGACGCCTAGCTCGTTCCTCGCCGTAGACAGGTAGTAGTTCGACTGGTCTCCTAGACTGATCTGTACCCCCACCAATTATCATAAGCTACCATACATGCCCTTCCCCACCGATATGCTCAAACATGTTCGATTTCCCCAATCGTAGAAGAGAGACAGAGACACAGAGAGAGAGAGAGGAGGAAGAAAGACCACATACCACAACACCCCTGACCACATCCCCGACCCTGAACCCCTCCCCACAAACCACCTTCTCCTTCTCCGTAGCCCTCACATCCTCCTTCCTCACCACGGCCTGCCACTCGTCGCCGCAGACATCCTCCCCCTCGCCATCCTCCCTCGCCACAGCCAACATGACCACATCGACCTGCCGCGTCCGGACCCTCACGACCCGACAGAGCACCACGCTCCCCACGCGCGGCAGCGTGTTGGTGTTGCTGACGTTCGCCGACGGTATGGTGGGCGCGTGGGCGGGCGAGGGGAGCAGGCGCGGTATCGAGATTGTCGGTTTGGAGGTTTCGGGCCTTTTGGGATTGGGAATGGAGGGGGTCAGGATCGGGCGGCCGGCGAGGGAGGCGTGGATGGTGGAGGTGGGGCCGTCGAGGTGGGTCCCTGGGCCGGGTAGGTAGGCTGTGGAGGAGCCGAGGGGAAGGCCTGGATATGCGAGGGAAGGCAGAGAGGTTGTGGCGGCCATTGGCGCATGTGGTTATGGGTTTGAAGAACGGATTTGCGGCGGGGTTTTCAAGAACGATGCACGTGACCTCCAAGATTGCTTCTACGGTACGCAGTATCGAGAGAAAGAATCCCTCAGATCTCTTGAGTTGGATGTAGATTATCCTCAAAAACATCTCCTTTGGAGTCCAAACTATGTAGCTTCATTTCTCTAGCCATTCAACAACAGGTCTTTCTTCCATGCATTTCGAATCAAATATTGGAGGTTTATCTCCTCTCGATCCAGCTTTCTATTCGTCCTTCATCAGCCATTCCCTTCTCTAGTCCCACATCTCCTTGTTTGGGAAGACCATTGTATCTGCGGTTTCGCTCCTGCTAGCAACATCATTGCTCAAATGTAAAAGAGAACGGATCAAGGATGGCAGGAGAGATTCCCGTCTCTGCTCGGCTTGCCAGAACCGATGGGTTTCCGGCGAACAAAACGAGCATAGTGACAAAAGGATGTGTGGAAGTTCTGATGGATCTTATGGAAGGGCGCGATGTGCCATGCTTATTCCACGATGGTGCTATCGTTACGAAAGTCGAGGTGATGTATCAGAGGGGTACTGGATTGGGCCGCGGCCCTGAACAGTTATCTGAGCGTGTGGTTACTTGAAACGGATATGAGATACAGCCAATTTATCGGGCTCCTCGAACTTTTGGAAGGAGACAGTCAGTCAAGATTCCTGCTAGGTAATAAGTTTGCCAGGATGCTGCAGATCGACTTGAGGCGGTGCTTGTGGATGGCGGAAGACTTGTCCATGTCCCTAGACGCTAGTACGAACTTGGGGAGGTAGACTGAGGAGCACTACTAGAATCTTGTGCTCGCGCGGAAAAGGGGCTCTATGAGACCGAGTTCGAAGAGGAAGGGCCTAGATGAGTGGTGTCTAATAAAGAAAGCGCATGATTTCAGGATTCTTGGGATTAGTGCTGTAATTGGAAACAAGCATGGAGGCAATCGAAAATGTATATGTTCATGGTTGCGGACCTCTAAGCCCACATCAGCATTACCTCCTAAAGAGAATACACGAATAAAAGCCTTCTTTGCGCCAAACAGATATCCCTTAAACTGCCTGGCCCAATAGAAAATCCGTAGGATCCTCTCCACTTTCCGCATGATTAATCCTGTAAAAGACGACGAGGTAATGCCCGGAACGCCTTGCAGCTCAAGCCAAGATATTAGTATAAAGAGGTGGGAATTTTCGAATCGCCAGACTTAGTATCAACCCTCGACGAGTGTTTGCCTTGCAGGTTCGGGCGTTTTGTTGAGAACTTCGAGGGACCGGCGCGCTAGGGCCACCACTTCTCCCTCTCCTTCTTCCCCTTCTTCCTCATCTGACTCGATGTTCTTGTCTGATATTGTCTTAATCATCTGAATGACATCGTCCGCCTTTGATATGAGGGCAATGAGGTCCTTGTCATCCGATTCAAGAAGCTGAAGTAATGTCCATATGGCGATGTGCTGGAAGGTGGCATCACCGCTGGCGAGAAATCGGTTCAGATAACCGTGTATACCCCCATTTGGCTCCGTCCAGTCTTTGATGAATCTGGAATAGTCGCCCACTACGAACATAGTCAGCTTGCAACATCAAGGGTAGATGACATGTATCGTACCTTTCGATGATAGATTTCCTAAAGCAGCTGCGCTGTTGCCTTGGACCTCGATTGACTCCGAATCCGTCAAGGGAATCAGAACATCAAAGACGCCGAGATTGAGCAAATGTGTCTTCAGCTCGTCACTGAGGGCCAATACGGCGATGGCAGCAGTCATTTCCGATTGTACGCTCAAGGCCACGTCAAGCACCAATTCTTTGCATTTTTGTACCGCACCAGCTTCCAGGACCAGTTGCTTGTTACGGTCAGAGCTAGCTGCGAGGTTTCGTAATGTAGAGATAGCGTGACATTGAATCTCTTCGTTATCAGTGGACCCCAAGAGCTCTACTAAAGGCTTTAGAAATCCGGCTTCAATGATGGGAGATTCATTGAGAGGATGTATAGAAATGTTGCGGATACATGCGACGGCAGAGAGTATGAGTGGCAGATAAGAGGATTGAAGTAGACGTAGAAGGGGTGACAGGCCCCGAGCGCGGACGATTTCAAGCTGGTATTTCTCATCGGATGCTAAATTTCGGAGAGCTAGTGCAGCTTGACACTGCACTTTGGGCGAAGAAGAGTCCATGAGATGGACAAGCGACTGAACAAGGCGTGACTCATTCTGAGCAAGCTTCTTCCGATTGCCAGCATCGACCGCGATGTTGCTCAGCGCTGTGGTACAGTAGTATTGGACGTCGACGTCCGGAGAAGATAGAAGCTGCACAAGAACAGGAATGGCGCCAGCATTGACCAGCTGTTGTCGATTGTCATCTATGATCTTCGTCAGCACTCGGTTACATCGGATTGAAGTAGACCTAATAGACCTGAATGAGTCATATTCAACAGAGCTCCCGTAGCATTCCTTTGTACCCTCATATCCTTTGATTTTGCAAGTCTGGTCAACGGGCCCAGTGCTCCCGACCTTGCTATCTTTGCTTTGTTATCTTCGTGTGTTGCCAGGTTTGTGATGCAGCCCACGGCGTTGCATTGAACTTCGACGTTGGTGGACATCATCTGCCGTATCAGGGGTGAAAGGCCACCAAGCAGAACAATGGCGACCTTGTTCTCGGCTATCAATCCATCAGTATGTGATCGTCTCCTTTACAAGTATTTGCATACTATTCACGGCGAGATTGCCTAGTGCAGCGCTGGCTGCTCTTTGAACCTCTATGTCGTCGTTTTGAAGGAGGAAGAGGATGGGTTCCAGGGTGTCTCGGTCGACTTCTCTGACATCTAGCCAAATAATGTCAGTATAGCGTTGTAATAGTTGACCGCTTGTTCGGACCTCGTTCTGTGATCTCGGCAAACGTCAAGCTCGCACTACGCTGTAGATCGACATTCTCCGAGTAGACGAGGGTGCTCAGAGATCGAAGGGGCTCCCCGGAGAAGAAGTCGGTCTCCCCTCTCTGGAAGTTGGGTCAGCTAAAATCGCCATTGTGATGGGTAGTGATACATACATTCTCCAGATACTGTAGTAGGTCTGCTACAGCTTCCCTCTCGCTATCTGCCAGCGCTGGCTCGTACAGGCCATCCCTCGATCGACCTGGGTGGATGTCAGTAGCGTCCTCCAATCCATGAGGCGTTGTTTTATGAGCTACCTTTGCAGCATGAAGACCCGCAGTTCCCCATGCCTCAGGTAAGGTGCCTGGAGGCACGGACGGCTGGGTGTGACAGTAATCAGTAACGTCTGCAAGGTCTTTCCTCGGCGTTCAATCGGTTCCCGCTTCAAGGATCATCGTGCAAAAGCGATTGGAGCAGTCGCCGCCAATAACGGCAACTTGTATGATTGGAGGGAAGATGAGAAAGATGGCCAGGACGACCTGTGATCAAAGGTCAATGCCAAGCTACGGCTAGATTAAAGTATTAACAAGGGTCCCCCCACTACCCTAGCGGCTCTTGACATTTCCGAGTCCAGAGTCAAAAGGCAACGGGTCTGGAGGCAAAAATGAACCCTGGTAATTTTGTCACCCGATCTTCTTAATATACTGCCTACAGCATTTCCTCATTATATAGTTTAGAGTTGTATTCTCACCGCTTACGAGTAGTCAGTAGACACGCGCTCTGTTTTGACACTATACCAATCCAATAAATTGACCCTTCACAACATCCATGGCTTGGAGTGTCTCTTGCGCGATTTTGTCGCCAATGGAAACAGCCTTGCTAGTCATCTGCATCAATATCGGCACAGCTGGTGCCTCCATTTTGACTTGGAACGTAGGCTGGGGCAGAGGTGAGAGCTGACGGAAAATGGTTTGATGGCTGAGTTTCAGGAACAGGATAAGCATATTCAGACTGATCGGAGCCTCCTCTCTTGGCGATACAAGCATCTGAAGTGGCAGCTGCAATGGCTGCGAATTTCATTCCGCTGCAAGAGCAACAGACCGCGGGGTCGTACCAAGGAGCCCCATCAGGGGGACAGCTTTGAAGATGGCACACTTGCCGTAGAAGCGGCGTTCGCACTCATAGGAAAAGTACCTTTGGACCCATATTTCAAAATAAACAGGTGTTTTTTGAGAATCAGGCTGGAGCTGTGGGACAAGAGCCGCAGACAATTTACTCCCCCATTGAGTCTTACAGCTCTAGATGCAGTACGGACCGGATTGATTGGCTTCGGAAAACATGACCCAAATCATTGATCCAAGAGCTGTTTGCTGGGCGTTTATCCACGACGAATCACCAATGTGAACGTAGGGATTGATGACCAAACGCGCACAAGGACATCCGGAAATCGACCCCACTGACGTGCATGTTGCAGTGACATTGTCGCCGAGGCAAGTCTTACCGTTGAAGGCGGGCTACACTCGATTTAAATGAATCCTCCCATGCCGAAATGACAGTGTTGATTGTGGGTTGTCCTGCTAGGCAAGAACCCAATTGTACCGACCTCGTAACGGAGGTCAAATTGCTTTTTCGTACTCGAAATACCAACCTAACGATTTACTGACTCGTCGAAAAGTACGACAAGTAGTTCAGCCACGCTTTTTCTTCTTGGTTATGGAAAATCAACGCGAGCAACCCCGGATCAAAGACTCATGGTCATCAAATTTATCAATCCCCTCCTACAAACAGCCTTGACCGAAATTCCACGTCTGACAACCCTCGTACACACGAACAGCATCATCAGAAATAGCCCTCAATCCATTACGGTCTTTTCGGACTCGGGCTGGGAATTCCTATTCACGGACCCGATGAAGAAATGAATGGCATTTGCTGAGATTGGGGGACGGCCCCGCGATCGGGGCAACAAAAGTGGCACCAGTGGATCCGCACGCGCGACTCCTGAAACAGTATTCATTGTACGAATACTGCGAATGACTCGCTGTATTTTGGACATTGACATGTTCACGCTAGGGTTTCATCTCGCCGAGGCAGAAATTGAAGAATTATAATACTGCCTAGTGGAGTCCTGTTGGTGGAGCTGTTTGTACCATGGCCCCTCCATGTTCCTCCCGCATATGCGTTGCCGCGTGATGTTAAGCGGCACAAGGCGATGGTTTGACCCGAGGACTCAAGGAGCAAGAGCAGGCAAGGTTGCAAACGGGCACGCACATGGATAGTTCTCCTCATAGACCTTTGAAGATTTCCTTTCTTCAAGTGCCGCATTCACTCAACCTCCCGTCATATGTTCAATATTCATGCCACCATCTTTGACCCTTTCTGTGCGAGTAAGTTCTCTCACGCTCCCCAGTGTCTCAAGGCCATGCATTTGCAGAACCTAGCCTACCAGACACTAATCCTCGAAAGGGTGTTACAAATGCCTCTCTATCGACCACCAATGGTGCAACTCAGCTGGGCCCTGGCAAGACCCCGGGAACGGGTCTACGTCGCCGCTCTATAAAAGTCAGCTTGAAATGACGACGAAGAAGGGGATGATACATGCAGATAGGAGATTCAATGCCTGAAAAGAGGAAGCGGCCTCAGGGGACTGGGTTTCGGCACTTACAGCCTCACCAAAACCCCAGGCGTTTTCTTCTACTATAGAGTCCCATGATGATGCAAGAAAGTAACATTCTAACACTTTCTCAAAGAGAGTCTAACTCAAGTGCACTACATATACCAAAAAATGTAGCCCCCAAAATCATGGTAGTATATACGATTAGGTCCCGTGAGCACGTGATCTTGAATCTTTGCCATCGGTCCAGATTTTGGACAGATGCGATATTTGCCGTTTACATTCGCTAGTACTTCCAACATGTCCAGCCGACTATATAAAACCTTTCAATACCTTTTGAATCTCCTGCGCTCGTCTCGATTTCACCTCCTCCGCTTCCTCCACCTTATTGCCCACTGTATCGTCCAATCCTGGCCTGCTAGAACGCCAAAACCCAGCCTCGCACCCAAATCCAGGCCCAGAGCCCTGTCGGCAATCCGACCTCGCGCTCTCACGGCCCCACCCAGCCCTCGCACTACCCCTTCAGCCCCAGAATCACCACCCACGACCTCCACGCAACTCCAATCCCCACTTTTCCATCTTCCCCTCGAGATCCGCCGCCTCATTTACCGCCATACCCTCGTCTCAGGCGTCACGCATATCGTGCGCCTCGGCCCCCGCCTCGGCCACGTTCGCTGCCGCGATCAGCACCACGTACGGCCATGGCCCCACCGCTGCTGGGGCGCCGCCGTCACCGGAAGTGATCTCCACCATGTGTCTCATGACGAACCTCTCAATGATGAAGAGACTGAAGAGGACAAGCGGGGTCTACTACCGTTGATCATGGCGTGTCGTCAGATCTACATTGAAGCGATACCAGTCTTATACGGGGATAATACGTTTTCGATGCTGCACTTGGAAAGCATGATATCCTTGGCGGATACAATACTACCGCAACGACTCAACGGTATACGGAGCGTGGAATTGGGCTGGTACTTCTACATCCCGTACCCTCTGTACACGCGCAAATTCCAGCCTATGGACTATCCGCCCTACGACATCGCTACTTGGGAAAGGGTCTGGTTTATACTGGCAAATATGGAAAGTTTGATGAGGTTGCGGGTTGATCTCGTGGGGAGATGGATAGAGCCATTGACTGCGGACGAGGAGAGGCAGTTGTTGGGGCCCGCAATGGAGGTCAAGAGGCCGCGGATGTGGGATATGAGAATTGATTGGGAAGATACCGAGGTGGACTGGGAGGCACAAGGAGCGCCTTTCAGGATTGTGAGAGATGAAAGAACTTGGGACGAGGGCAATACGATGCTGACAAGCGTATGGAATTGATTTGTTGGAAAGTTCTTGATACTGACTGGCAATCTTCACCTGCTGATAGAGAGACACATGGCTCTGGAAAAAGTACGAATCTGCGAGAAAGATACGAGAGGAGAAGGCTTCCATACGAGAAACGCCAGTCCAACTCCTCTTGATGTCTATCAGGGCGAGTGGCTTCTGTATGCTTATGATCTACGCCACATTCAGATCTACGCCACATTCATAAGTCCTGCAGTCTCACTTCATTTAGCTCCTCTACAGCTGACGTCCTTCGGTCAAAAATTGACTCCTCCGCGACTTTCTCCTAGAGGCTCCGCAGTCTCCGCAAGCAGTGACAACGAGACTCATCTCGTTGCTATCGGTTGGCAACGAGAAAAAGGAGACTTCTCCTTCCTGGGCCTGTCTCCTAAAGTTCCGTAGGGCTGTCCCATTGATGCCCCCACTTTCTCTCAAGGGATGGACATCATCGCACGCAAATGGTGCTGGACTGGTACCGGTACGAGAAATATCGACTCTTTGAAGCGCTGTGTTCCGGATTGTAGGCTTGGGATGATGAACTGATGAGAAGGCGTCAAGAGGAGGATTTCATGGCATTCTTCTCTCATTGCCGATGTGCACTGTGATTCTGCCATGTCACGATTGCTCGGTCAGCCACTGGGATATCATTGTTGCCTGCTGCTGGAGCGAAGACTTACGACTGTACCTGCTTGTTCTTAGTCCACTTCCCCGACTCTTTTTCTGCGATATTCCGCTCATCTCGCCATGATTCTGCACTCGTTGAGTTGCCGTTTCCCTCTCTTTCCTTTTGTCTTGAAACTTCGCTGAATCCGCCCTCGGTGCCTACTCAGACCTTGTGCCGTCCACGTCAACATAGCAAATCTGTCAAAGCGAGCTAATCTAGCGTCTTGTCCCTTGCTCATTTACATCGCCTGGTCCCCCGAACTCTTCCTCGTTTGTTTGTCTCCTCATAAGTGAGTCCCTCCCCTCTTGACAAGCTGACCTCATCGATTGTCCGAGATGAAACCTTATTTTTGGGCCTATGCCTGGCAATGGGTTCTCTAGAGCTAGTGTTTTGTCTTGTTGCGCACTTAAGTTTTCTACTGTTTGCGAAGAGCAACGAAGGCCCTGCCTCTGCCCACATGAGTCGCCGGCCTTACACTACCACTACGATGTTTTTTTGTGTCTCCTGCACAAGCTTGGCCTTGTCGTGGCGCAGGGGCTTAAATCCTGTTTTGAGTGGTAACTAGCAAGCCCATCTCCTTTTTTGTTGGCGATGGTGGAGGTAAGCTGGCGTCTGTAGATCGCTTAGCAGTGAAGATATTCTCGACGAATGCATCGTGCACTCCTGGATCCGGTTGCGGTAGATATTCGGATCGTAGGCATCGTCTCTGCAGCCCCCATCGCCATCGTCTCCGTTGTTGTGGCTATCGTCGCCCTGCCTGCGGGGGCAGAATGTCAAAATATGCCATGGCCAGCGACGGGAGGCTGCTTGTCAATTATCATCAGCAAGCTTACATGATGTTCTTGATCCGCAGCAACATCTCCACTAGATACTACCCTTTTTCAAGTGGCACTGTTGTCTCGTCTCCGCCAGCTGAGCGAGCCGGACCACCAAAATGTTAGTCCCGTTCTCCATCCAGTTTCCCCGAGCCTGCTGACGTCTTCCTGGGATCTTGTCTATCTGTTATCTGGCTATCTTGTTCCTGCATTCAGCTACCTCTATTTACCAGGATTCTGTCGTCCTATCTACTCCCACACAGCCGCCTACTACTGTGTCACGTGGTGGCACAAGGCGAGACAGGACTGGGTTGTCTCGATGGTAGGTAGCACGGACGGCTGTTTCATGGTTATTGTGGTTGTGGTTCGGACGGAATAAGGACGCTGGAAAGGGCACAGGAGGAGGGTAGCAAGATACGTGGGTTTTGCAATGGCTGGTTTGTTTTCAGCTCACTGAAGTCCTCTCTTCAAGAAAGAATCATGACTTCCTTGCCATCGGCTCCGCTGTACGATGTTGCAGCATTGTGTCTTCTCGCCTGCTACGCTTACAAGAAGCTTGCCATGACATCCGTATGCCGTCGAATAATACCTGAGCATGGCCGTAAGCCGCTCAGAACATACGAATGCCTGCCGTGGTCCCCCAACCTCTCTACATTCAAGGTGGTGCATTCCGGCAAGAAGGCTGCGATGCAGCAGAGAGTTGGAAATGCCAGCAACCTCTATTGTTAACAATGAACTAAAACACACCGCATAGACCTGAGTGTGCATAAGGAGTACGATTGACGGTATCGCTGCCTTTCAAAGCCCTTGGATAAGGATGTAATCTTTACCATCAAAGCAGAGAATTTGAAAATTCGATTTCTCCTACGCAGAGAATCACTGCCTCTCTTCCAGTTTTCGGTCTTGATAAGATAAGCCATGCACAATGGGAAATGTGGTCGCAAATGCAATGATCGGCCAGGTCACATGACCTCGCTTAGGCATTCGGTTGGACAGAAAGTCTATTGCGCCCGGGCGTGGCCGCTGTGCCTTGAAAATAGTCTCTTAGGTATGTTGTAGCGAGCGAGCTACGTGAACAGGGGTCAAGCGAGCAAACACTGGTAGCACTCAAAGGCGTCAATTTTTGACAGCCATTTGTAGTCCTCCTGCTCTGCTATTTTACTTAATCTTGCCGGTCATCTACCCTACGGTGGTCCTCTACCTCGCTGTACGCTTGCGATGCTTCTACATAAGATAATCACCCTTGCGATACTATTTTACCACTCGATAGAAGGCTAGACCGCGTTCTGAGATGTGAGAACGAAGTACCTATTCTGCGACGAGCCCTGCAATCTTTATGTGCAGAGGTTTAGGAGCTACACTAGATGCTGGAGCTGCCGCCGTGGGAAGCCCGTACTTCAAGGATTTGTGAGAGCGGAATTGGAATTTGACAGAATTATGTAGGGTCTAAATTATCGAATGCCAGCGACAGAACAAGTTCATCCACACACGCATGCGCCAGGGGACGTGAATGCCCAGGAGAAGGATCGAGGTACTTGTACGCCACACTGTCTGAATCGTCGTGCTAGCTCGTTGCCCTTCAGCACCATCCTCTCCCCTCTTGACGTTCAAGCATTGGGATCTTCCCCCTCCTCCGCCGCCTGTGACCAACTTGAGTCCAAATCATCAACGCCACACTGTTCTGCACTGATACCCGGGTCACACGTGGTTTGTCGGCCCGCCAAGGCGTCGCCTTTGGCGTTGTCGTGTTCGGTGGGGATGGGGGTTGCGAGGATGGAGGACAGGAGGAGGGGGAGGAGGAGAGTGGTGAGGGTGAGGGTTGCGAAATGCATGTTTTTTTTTTTTTCAGAGGTTGCTTTGAATGGATTGGTTGTGTGTGTGTGGTGTGTGGTGTGCGGTGTGTGGTGTATTCGTGTGTGGTGAATTTGAAGTGTGGCTTTTCGTGTATCTGAAAATTCTGTAAGGAACAACTTTGAGAATGGGAGAAGAGAAGTATTTATGAAAGTCGAGGCATCAGGTGTTAATTGATCATTTTTTCCTTTGTGAAACGCGGAGGACAATTGATTTTCTGTTATCCTTTGTTTCAAGATGGTTTGTTTCATAGCACTTTGTCTCAAAGCAAATGGAAAAGTTTCTGAGCGAACCATCATTCTTCAAGTCCGCGATTCGAAGCTAGACGGAATATTCCGGCCGCAGAAAAGTGTTAAAGCCAGGATTGTCGGAGCTTCGCATCAGGGGTGCGGAAGGAATATCACATCACGAGCGATTCGATGGTTGGTTACTAATAATAAAAATGTGCTGTTTAAATGTGTTAATGTGTTAAGCAGTTCTTCAACTCTTTCGTAGCGCGTTGTGAAGCCCCGGTTTCAAACGAGCGGTCTTGACCGTCAAATCAAGCCGTGCTTTCCATGTGCAGTTATCATTCTCCTCCGGCACCCTCGCTCACCGTAACGTTGTAACTTCCCGAACCCTAATCAACGGAGAGGCCGGGGCACATTGCTGGTGGCTTGGCATCTTCATTTCCTCGATGGAGGACGGTCGGAAGATTCTCGAGAATTTCAAGAATAAATCGTAGATCTGGCCTGTCCAAGCGCATCTATAATTTTAGTTGGGGGCCAGTGAAGGGACGTTATTGATGGCTAAGACTTTTCACGGGCTACAGATCTATCTCTATTGAGCTTGCGGCACTCCATGAACAACATGCATCTTGAAGACAGGTAGAACATGACCTTGCTATTACTTGGTCTTTGCCAATCATATATTTGACAAAGCGTGACTCCTCTCGTCAACCCACCCAAGCCTCAAAAGACCCGACAGTCCGCAAGCCGAAACCCTGTTTGAACCTTTGACGACTGTACAACACCACTTGGTACCGTATCAGCCAAAGCTCCACACTTCCCACAACCCCTTTTCTGCCTATTCCACGTCAAAAACAACCACAGCCGCCTTGATCTGAGCTCCGAGATCCGAGCAAGGGAACGCAGCCTCAGGCACAATCTCAAGACAGACCTGGCGGTACCAGCGTAGGCCATCGAGACTGTCCTCGGGATGAGGCTGCTCGAGCCGGAGTCCGGCGGTGGAGGCGAAGCGGATCGGGTTGTGCGGCGTGTTGGGAGGAAGGAAGAACATTTCGCCCTCGCGGACGGGGATGTCGCGGGACGTGGTAGGTTCGGAGGGATGGGGATTGATGGCTTTGAGTAGGATGCTGCCTTTGTATTCGCAGAACCATTCCGCGGTCGGGTTGATGGGGTAGCGTCGGCGGTCGTTGGGGCAGCCGACGATCTGTTAAGGGGATGGTTGGGTGGTGGATGTGGAAGCAAGCTCGCTTGCTGGCCAAACAACGTCAGGAAAGGAGGGGTGAGAGTGAGGGAGAGAGTGGAGGGAACTCAGACGATGACTGCGACGCCTTGGTTGTATACACAGTAAATGTTGATTGGTGGCTTCAAGAGGTGGATATTTCCTTCGAGCCTAAGTTGCATGCATTGAGGCCAAGAAATGAGCGTAGGCTGATAGGGGAAGTATACCATTTTGGTAGGTTTAAAAATGATGAAAGCATTGCGTGATCGTGGGTGACGAGGTGACGGGACTTTTCTTTCCCGGGCGGTGGTTGTAGAGAAATCGGAAATATTTGGGAGAAAGGACAAAGTAGAGAAAGATAAGGACTACGCTCACTTTATGCATTCATGAAGTTGTGCCTGTGGATTCGTGGGTGGATGGGCAGGCAAGTACATCATCATGCAAATTAAAAGGGAGAAACCGATCCCGCGAGCAAAATAAGGCAAGGAGCAAAGGTGCCACTATTTCAACCAATTAAGAGGACACCTGATCCTGTCTTACTGCTTAGTCCTCGGTCTAAGTCTCGTTGATGATATGCGCTTCGCTGTTTTGGCTCCCACCATCCCATTCTGACTCTTCTTCAAGAGCGATATTGTTGGTGTCGTTGTTCTCTGGCCGGACCAGACTCGCCAGTCTATTGCCCTCTTTTCTTCTCTCCTTTCTAGAATTGATGTTAGAGAGATTATACGAGCCTTCTGTTTTTAATTGTCCCTTTCGCCGGAGTTCATCGCTCCTAATAAATCCGGAGTCGAGAATTTCGAAGAGCGGCTTGAGATAGAGGAAACAGAACGAGGCTATGCTCATGCACTGAATGGTTTGGGTGCAAATTGTGACGGGCCAAATTTCGTAGGTCAGGTCGTGAGAATATCGAGCTTTGTTCCAGTAGAAAAGCTTACAGATCGAGGCGATACAGACCCTATGAGTCCCGTAAGCATCATTGGAGAACGCCGTTCTGAGGAGTATTTCGTGATCCGCAGTGCGAAAGTCAACCCCACAGAGACTTTCTTGAGAAGAGAGATCTGCACCTTCGATACAGTCCATACAGGCGGGGCGATCAGAGTGGCGTTGATCAAGATGTTCATAGTCTCAACGCAATTCCACCACATGACCTAGTTTCTAACTTAGTCGGTTTCAAGCAATGTTGTGGAAGCCGGAAGATTAAAGTACATACGCGATCAATGCAGTGGCCAGTGAAGTAGTTCCATGGCATTGGTGAACCACATTCGGATGCACTAATTATGACTCCCGTGACCGTCCAAAGGATCGTAATGCTTCCCACCCCGAAAAGCAGTCGTCTATCTTGTTGAACTGGTGTGATATTCCTGAGGAATAGGACCACTGAGAGCTCAGAAAGACACATGCTAAGTATGTAAAGCATGTTGGCAGCGTATGTAGCCTTTGATCCAGATCAGTTCGGACTCGGTCCATATAGTTGGCAAATATTGAGCTAACCTTTGAATAGGCGGAGATTTGAGGAGCACCCAAGGCGGTGACATGCTTGCCTAGCCCGTTCGAGGTTCGGAGGGTGACAGCAATGGACTGAGCAATACTGAAAAACTTGATGAATAGTACAGGTTAGCAACATACAACATCCTTCTTGAACCGAGAAGTGAGATCACCAAAGACGAGAGACTCGAATAGTCGTCAGACTTTATCGATCGAGCAAAGATGATTTTAGTAGCCGCTCTAGCCACCATGCACAAGACGGAAAAGATGCACAGAAACCATGTTATAATCAACACAAGGGGAGACAGATTATCGCTTGTAATGAGCGTTGGTGCCATTGTAAAAATGATGGTCAATGTTAGAAGATGAGACTAAGTAGCTGTCCAACTACAGAGTAACCACCAAACAACAATCGGGGGAGCAGGGCTCCTTCTTATTGACCGGGCCATGAAAGGGATGATGAAACTCAGCAGGGTATGACGGCTGGCGTGCTGCAGCATGAATGTACAGCCACTGACCAAAGAGGATGGATTGGACTTCTTACGACCCCGCTTCTTGGGTCCCCATGACGCGGGACTGTCAAAATTTAGGCGAGTGCCTGCATTCAATCACTCGGTTCAATTGTAGCCTTGTGTTCAACGCTAAAATGCTGCTCGTCACTTACTTGACAAGAAGCTGCTTTAGCATGATTGCCTTGCCCTTGTGAAAGCGAGCGTCTTTGGCTATCTCGGGCTGGCCATCAGACACATTCAGCGGCTACGTATACGAGCCACCAGATCATACATGGGCCACCTTCTGTCGCGCCAAGTTTTTGCAAATGTTGCAGCAATTATGTTGTATTTGGGAATATGTATCCGCCATGCACACTTGGCTCGATGAATCGCCAATTCACCATCACCATGAGGACTTTAGTACCTTAGTCCCGGGACGCCACGGGCCGAGGCGGAAGTGAATTGCCAATATTCTAATTACCTACTTATGCAGCCACGCAGCTTCCGGACTTGCATTGCACTGTACTGCCACTAGAATGCTGAGATTTTCCGCAATGTCCTCTGGTAGTACTCCCTACCTAGGCACCTGGTGACAATCTCCCAGGCCAGGATTTTAGGGTCCCCACCACCGTTGAATTGTTGGCTCCGTGTGTCCAACAACGCACACTTGATCAAATGGATCAATCAGCCAAGTTTCGTTTGTACCCTTTTCTCTTTTCTAGAATCAGCATCTGCAGCACGGTGCCGCCGAGAAGGACGACATTTGGCATCGATGACGGCCGCCTACGACATCATACCTCTTGTTGGGCGGCAAAGAGTCCTCACCTGTCGACGCTATGATAGAGAAGCGGGTGCAATGTCCACTTCACAGATACTCGGGTGAAATCATTGGCTAGCCAAATTTCTCAGTTTCCGAACATGCATACAAGTCAATGATTTGGTAAAGATTAACGGATTCGACTGCTACTTCAAGTTACTCGCGCGCTGATACTTGATTCTTGCATTATCTCAGCATGCATCTGTACATTAAAGGGGGGCAAGGTAAGCATGACCTACTCAAGATGCACTGCATGTCGCCATCATGCTTGCGTCTGTCAAATTGGTTGTCTTGGTAAATCTAGGTATGCGACCGCTTCCTACTTAATCTCGTCTCTTTACTATCTTTGCTTTGATTTACTCATTGCTCCTTCGCATACATGGCCGAGATGGAGCTACATAGGACTCATGACGCTAAAAATTACGAGCTCCAAAGCCGTGGTTTGGAGAACACATCCTCTCAAGACAACGATGAGCAGCAGCTCGATGTTCTCTCTCGGTTGGGAAAATTGCCGGTCTTGAAGGTTTCACACATGTCCTGGCTTCTAGGAGAACCGTGTGCTGATATCTATAGCGCAATTTCGGTTTCTTGTCAATCCTGGGCTTTACGTGTACCATCTTGATCACCTGGGAAGCTGTATTCATGTAAGGGGGAACAGGCTACACCAGTGCTGCGCTAAATGAGTCATATTCAAGCATATTTGACGTCTCAATCCTCAAGTAAGTCTTGCAAAAGCACTATTTTTTTTGATCACAGCTGACCTCCTGCAACAGTGGAGGGCCCGCAGGCTTCGTATACGGATTTCTCTTTGTCTGGGCGGGATCATTGGCCACCTATGCTTCTTTGGGTGAACTTGCTTCAATGTCGTACCCACCAAGAGCCCTTTATGATCTCAGCTTACGATCCCAACAGGGCCCCCACCGCAGGTGGCCAATATCACTGGGTAGCAATGCTCGCTCCACCAGGGTCACACAAAATTCTCAGCTATATGACTGGTACAGCCCTCATAAACTGTCTACTCAAACAACTCAACTGATATCTTGTAGGCTGGCTTACTGTTATTGGCTGGCAAGCAGGATTTGCCACTGCCAACCTTGTCTCAGCAGCACTTATTCAAGGCTTAATTGTCTTGACTCGACCGAACTACGACCCTAAGCCTTACCACCATATGCTATTGTTCTGGGCGGTAATGGCTTTCGCTGTATTCATCAATGTGCTTGCGAGTACTGTGTTACCAAAGTTCGAAGGTTTAATACTGGTCCTCCACATAGTCGGATACTTCGCCATTCTGCTTCCGCTGCTGATTCTTGGAGAACATCAAGACCCTCACCAAGTCTTTGGCCTTTGGCTGAACCTGGGCAACTTGCCTACTCAAGGGACTTCGTTCATGGTTGGTCTTCTTGGACCCGTCTTCATGTTCTTGGGCGCCGACGGTGCTGTCCATGTAGGTCACTACTGGGAGTTTCTCCAATGGTGGCTAACCACTCTGCCTTTAGATGTCTGAAGAAATCCAGAATGCTCCGACTATAGTTCCTTGGTCAATTCTGTTCAGTATCATCATTAATGGCGCCTTGGCTCTTTCGATGATGATAGCGACTCTCTTTGTCACTGTCGATCTGCAGTCTTCTCTACAATCCCCAACAGGTTACGCCTTTATGGATATATTTGTCCAGGCAACTGGCTCACTCGCTGGAGCAACTGTAATGCCTTGTATCGTTACCGTCATGCAGCTGTTCGCCAACGTTGGCTTACTGGCGTCATGTTCGCGGATGTCCTGGTCATTTGCTCGCGATCGAGGCTTGCCAGGCTATAAGACTCTCGCCAAGGTTAGCTTTTGCAACACTCACACCCCGCTTCAATTCTATGTGGATAGTTCTGGAGCTGACTGTTTGTGCTTCGCAGGTCAATCCACGGACGTCAATCCCTGTTGCAACAATCGTCGCCACGACCATGATATCCACCCTTCTTTCCTTCATAATACTAGGCTCATCTACAGCTTTTAACAATATTATATCGATTGCCGTCGCTGGATTGTCAGCATCGTATGCTCTGGCTATTGGGCTTCTCCTTTGGCGACGCACTACGGGCGGAATTAAACATTCGCCTCTCTCAGGATCGCGGCTCACGAATACGCCTGGTTTTGAACTCAGCTGGGGCCCCTGGTATATGCCCGGCATTCTAGGACCTGCGGTGAACTTGTTCGCCATCATTTATGTGCTCATCATTCTATTCTTCAGCTTCTGGCCACCCGACGTGCCGGTCGATGCCGCCAATATGAATTACACTATACTGGTGACAGGAATAGTCATGATCTTTAGCGTGACTTGGTATCTTGCATGGGGCAGACGAGACTATAAAGGGCCGGTGATTGAGGCTGCAAGTGTGCTTTGATGGGGAAACTTTTGCTTCGCCGTTAAGCTGAGCTGTTGAAAGGGCAATGATATCCGAAGTTCAGACGCTTGAGCTCTAGGCCCAGGTTATATGTTCTTACTATGCAGGACACGCATTGGCTTTCTGTGAGTATTTAATAAGAATTGAAGAAAGTAATATCTTACTATCCATTATATACAAGGAAGAGTCTTCGTAGACCGTTGAAGCTTAATCATCACCATGCGAACCAAGTACTTTCACGTCCGAGGTTCCCAACTCTTGCGCTTTCTAATTGCACAGATGTTCACACCCATGGATAGTCTCACCTAATCCTGATTTGTCTTATTTGAATACCCATTTCTCTTCCGCAACGGTGGTTTTGTCGACGAGCCTCCGATTCTCTCTTTGAAAGTCTCGTCAATTGCTTTGAATCTGTCGCTAGATTTTCTGGTGGTTTTCATGGACTTGCTAGCTTTTTCTTCCGCCATCGCTGCTTGCCGCTTCCTTCAATGTGTCCTCTCAAACTCAACGTGGGCTTCGACGGGGTCCATATGATAGCGGCAGTTCTATTTGCACTCTCCGTCTTTGTCGTCCAGGATGGAAGTGATCAAAAGCGACTGTCGTATATTTCACATACGGACCCCTCATTATCTCCCCTCAGGCCCTTCTGATCCAGACCTCGGATAGCCTGCGTTGTGAGACCGTGTGCCAAGCTATGCTCTTCTCATGACTTCTCTGGCCGTTGCAGACCGTTCTCAATCCATCCCCTATCTGACCACGGCGACACCCTAGCGATGACCTTGCCATTTATCAGCGCCAACGGTACCGGCCCATAGACCCTCGAGTCCCTCGAATCCGGAAGATTATCCCCTAGAACCCAGCAATGCCCGTCAGGCACCTGACGCAAAAGTTCCAAATCAGCAAACTTCCTGCCGCGTCCGCACCGAAACCATTGCCAATCCCCCCCCCGGGAAAATAATCTAGACCGCATACCTGCATCATCATCTTGCCCGCCCCCCTCTCCCCCCCATCATCCTTGACGACGAAATCCCCCGGCATGCCCACGACCCGCTTGATCGCCCCGGCGCCCCGCACCATCGGATGGTGGAAATCCACCACGTCCCCCACTCGGACCCCCCGGCCCCGTCGGGCCGAGTGGTCCATGCACACCCAGACTCCGCGGGCGTTGATGGTGGGCAGCATGGATGGCCCGTCCGTGAGGGCGATTCGGCCGATGTGGGTCGCGAGGAAGTGGCAGATGAAGCCGTATTTGACGACCACGATGACGTCGCCGGCGGTAGGAGGGCGGAGCAGGGAGAGGAGACGGGGGATGAGGGGCATTGCATTTGGGATGATGGGGTTTTTGGGGAGGTACTGGAGTTGGAGGTAGGGTGGAAACGGCGAGGTTTGTGGATCACGATGTGAGGTTTTGGGTTGAAGATCGACGGCAGGGATGGGCTGCATGATTGGCTCGATGGGAGCAGGGGTTGTTGGTATGTCCACACTTTTTGGTGAGTAAGCAGAAGAATCCCCGAACCAGAAAATAAAAAACAGTTACAGCATTGATTCAGTGGGGTATCCTAGCCTACACGGGACTAGCAGCTCTCAGCTACGAAAATATATCTGGCCATACACACCATTCTAGATAGTAAGTCATCCTTATACCCACACGAACTGTTCTTGTTCCGTCTGTTATCTAGCGCCATTAGGAATCGAACCTCAATACCATTAAATACCACCAGCGAACAAACCCCATGAACTCAAGTACTGCGCCGTCGTGATTACTTCACCTCTCAGCTCTACCGATTGACAAACACTATGATGAAGTTGTTCAGTAATATCCAGAATTTTTTAACAGGAGTAATAATGTGCCCTATTTATTCAAAGCATATCTGTTGGCGTGCGCTCCTTTTTCAAAATCATTAGCGAGGCTATGCATGCGCAGCATGGGCACAGCTATCTGGTGTATGACGCTTCGGCATCCAATATTTCTTGTCTATTGTTACTAGGACTGCTCTTAATTGCGTCAATATTCTGGCTTTCCTTCCCACCCTCCTGCGTCTCGGGCTGCTCACTCATGGTTACATGCTGCGTCGTCAACATGCATGAAATCCCACCCTGTTGGCCGCACTCTGCATTTCAAAAGACGCGATTGGTCAAGCATTTGAGATTTTCGTGGCCTATGTAAGGATCCCATGAATACTCTCCGGTGGAGTTCTATGCACCTGAAACTAGGTACCTAGCGAAAACCCCATATTTGTACAGAGTGATGCCTCGCACACCTCAACTTTCCTTTTGCAAAAAGATGGTCTCTAGTTGCTGTCTTGCTGAATTTGAAAATGCTCCACGTAACAAATGAACGGTCCAGGTCTTTTCTGGCATACAGCATAACCTTGACCATCCTATCCACTATCGCGGTCTTCATGCGACTGATTTCACGACATATATCTGCAGCCAGGTTCTGGTGGGACGACCTCTTCATCATAATCAGCTTGGTAATATTACCACCCGTGCGAACTATTTACTTTTCCTCACAGCTTCTTAGCTGGATTCCTACGCCACATATGTCATTGCCTTCATTGGTAAAGTACGAAAATGTTCGCTATGATACATCAGCTGAAAGGAAGTAGATGTGCATCATGGCATGGGACTTCAAGCCAACTTTGCCCCAATACCCCAAAGACTTGTGTTGTTGAAAGTAAGTTCCTTAAGCCTTGACCTCCGTCCAGCCAGGCATTTGACGTCCTTCACAGATGCTCTGCGCCAACGAAGTCCACTACCCCTTCAGCATCTCGACTATTAAACTCGCCATTCTCCTATTATATCTCCGACTCCTCGGATCCCGTCAAGGCTTCAGAAAGTTCCTCTACGCGACCGGCGCCCTCACTATTAGCTGCTGTGTTGGCCTAACATTTCCGGCCATCTTCAGATGCACTCCCGTAAGCGCCGCCTTCAGTCTGGATGCGCTCTATCAGGATCATTATTGCATAAATAGCAATGCCTACCTCATTTCCACGTCGGTCGTCAATGTCCTGCTGGACGTCTGGATTCTCGTTTTACCACTTTTGATTATTTGGACCTTGCAGCTCTCGTCAAGGCAGAAGTACGAGTTGAGTGGTGTCTTCTTGCTGGGTGCATTGTAAGTCAGCCACAAAATCCTGGAACTCCACTCGTACTTACACTATGAGTCATACAGCACAATTGGCGCAAGCATTGCGAGGGCGTATTGTGTATTCAACGTTGACCTCTTGGAAGACACTTGTAAGTCCCGTACCCATTAGACGTTCAAAAGTACTGTAACTTCAAGCTCTTCCCATCATATTTCACTCACCTGACAGAGAGAGAAAAACCAGTCTCCTCCGTCTACCCAATAATTGGTCCAGCGTCGAAATCAGCGTCGGTATAAACAGCGCATGTCTCCCAACCCTCCAGCCCGTCCTCGGGGTCTCAGGCCGCAAATTTAAAGAGATCACCTCTTGCTGGAGCGAGCATATCGATAAAGGTAAGGACCTGTGGTATTCGGAGTCTCCAGCAAGACAAGAAGGAGAAACGCCTCCTATGTCAGGCAAAAAGATGTCGACATTCCGACTATCGTTAGGTAATGCCAGTTGACTGGCGCTCGATTACAAGGGCTTTGGTTACGATGACAAGTTCAAGAAAATTGGAATAAAGAATTCCTCGCTGTAACGATGGTTCATTCATAGCCAATCCAATCGATGCTACTCTCCTGTAGTTTATTCTTCGAACAGCGATTGCTTCTTCACTCACGGGTTCATCACTCCGTAGTGATGTGATTTTTTATTCAAACTGCTCATAACAGCATGGTCGGCGCAAGCATCGTCTGGACATGTATTTCATCCAGGATCTAACCCTTCGAGACGACCTGAAAAGCCCCAGAAACGCAAATTTTACTCCCAAGGCGTCTGCGCCAAATTTATGGTCTGCACATCTATTTTATTTCTGGACATCTTAAAGCAATAGCAGCGGACTTGAATTCATTAAAACTCTACCTAAACGGCTCTACTATCACCACCTCCATCAGGCCCGCATTTCAGTTCTCAAACCGTACCACCTTCATCACAGTCCGCCTAATGTCACCCCCATAAACGACCATATATCCTGCACCCTCCCGAATAGCCGGTCCCAAAACTCAATTTCAAACCTCCCTTCGGCCCAACAATGATGAATCCCACACCGTTCACGTCAGTATCCAATTAATCACACTCATCAAACACCCGATTTTAATCATCCTTCGATCCCAGAAAAGGTTCCGCCTGCGGATCATCAAGAATACCAAGCTTGATTTCGCATGAAGGATGCGCCTATTGTGGTGCGAGGTGATGAGGCGTTGGTGAGAGAAATGGTGCCCAAAGGAGGGACTTGGTCGCATTGGGGTATGGCGCCCAAGGTGAGGCCAGCAACGGAGGAGGCACTGCGATTGCGGGGAAAGGGTTGGATAGATGAATAATGAGCACAAGAGACTGAGCATGCGCCGTTGGGTATAAACGTCCGTGCTCGATTGGGTCCCGTAGAAGAAAGCAGAGTTCCAACGGAATGGTTCGAACTGCTTATATGATGCTTCAGAAGCGAAAACTTGATTCGCGTTGAGAATGAAGTCGTTGCTCAACAATGCAAATCCTCGAGGCGAGCTGCGTAACGCCTCTCCATTGCGGATGCAAGTTTCGGGGAGGTCTTGCCATGAGGACTCGTAATTTCTCCAGGGTTCTTAGCGGAAGATCCTGAGGATAGGCGGGGCAATAAGTGGTACTCGTTGCCGTCATTGCTGGCAAGTAAGCTGCTTTGGGGTTCGATGTCCGTATTTGTAGGTACAAGTCGCCAAGATACTTACAACCGAGTGTCTCACTCACGTCACTGTTGCTTCGAGTCTATTGACGTCGGAGCACAATCCAATTTCCAGTTTCCACAAAGGTTTTCTCCTTTTTCAATGCCGGACTCTCTCCTGGTTCTCTTATCCTGGCTCGGATTCACCTTCCAACACCACTCTCGCTTCGCAAGCTCTCTTTTCTACCCAGATCCAATGAGCACGGCTTTAAGGAGCCGGAATGTTGGGGTTTTCCTTTCTTTTGAGATGTCAATATCCTTGCTGAGAATGAATGCTCCACGAATCTCTGCCGCCCCAAGGGTCGGCTACCTTTGACCATGCACCCATTCCATTGTTAATGCTTTCAATTGAAAGGCGGTAAAGATGCTGGTCCCAATGTCATTGCCTTAGTGCAAGATTCCATGTCAATCTTCAATTGCTATTCACTCGCAAGCTTCGCTCTCTTTGTGGACGGTGAGCGGAATCTCTTGGTGACCGTCTCTACCATTCTCCAGAACCAGTAGAAGTTCAAGATCGTGAGCAGCGTATTACTTGTTAAGTATGTATACGCCAGCCACGGTGGTAGCACCTGCTTGTCGGCAAATCGCATCACTTCAGATCCATGAAGCCAGCTCTTGGTTTCGGACTCAGGCATGCGAAGCACGTGAGCAAGATCTCGGTACACCTTCACAGACTGGTACGTGCCCCACACAAGCCGGGATCCAAAAAAGGTTGCCAAAAGCGCAATCCCATTCACCAATTGGGCCTTTCCACCAGTCATGTTGCACTTGTCGAAGTACCAATGGAGGTTCAAGAATGGCGTTGATATTGCATAAAGGACGAACGCCACACCATAGTAGTTGGCAAACGGACGCTTGTAATCCGCAGGTAGTCAGCTCTATGCGCCTCCATAGCTATCATCTTCGAGTATCGGTAAACTCACAAACCCCAAGCTGGTAATTAGCAGCGCACTGACCGCATGCGCCAGCGATCCCCACCCTAGAATCCCCACATTCGTAACGCTGATCTTGACATCCCATATGAAGTACCCCGCCGCGAATGCTTGCGTCATACCGACCGCGCCCGTGTATCCCCAAATACGCCCTTCCAAGTTCATGTTCTTCCGCTCTTCGTCGGCTACGACCACCCAGAATGCCAGGCCGCAAATGAAGATTGCTTGTATCGTGGAGACAAAACGTATGTTCCAGTTGATCTTGGTTGGTGGGGGCAAGGACGAGTAGGTCTTCGAGAAGAAATGGGCGGAGAGCCTTGGGGCTAGGAGGACGTCCATCAGGTGGTAGACGGTGAATGTGAGCAGGACTTCGTGCGCGTGGAAGGGAAGGGTCTGGAGGGAGAGCGCATCCGCAATTGGCTGTGTTAGGGAAGCGATAAAGGCTGGAGGTCGCGGCAGAGGATCGATCATCTTGAAAACCAGACCTGCTGTCGACGGGTACAGTTTCTTAAGTGTAATATTCACATCAATTGGGGAAAAAGAGAAAATTACGTCGCTTCTTATCACCGTTAGACTAAACTAGTCTAAGTTCAGCCACGGATTTAAGAGGATTTAAGTTACATTTACATTACATTACAATATCAATTTCACTAGTGGTAATAATGTCTTCATCGCCATGCAATGCGACGTCAGCACGATAATTTCCTCTTCTTGATCGGGCTGAACACGATGTCTTTCCCCGTATTTCAATATGAAAAGCCTCATCTCTCACGACTGAAAATTTATCGTTATACTACATGTGAGGTGCTATATCGCTTGTTTCATCGGTGTTTACAGGTCGATTCTAGCTTCGTCGCCGAAGAAAAGGCAAGATGTCTATGGGCTTTGGCGTTGGCGATATCTTAGCAGTCTCAAATCTTGCGCGCTACATTTGGGGCCAAGTCCGAGACTCTTCTCATCAATTCAATGCCATCCGGACTGAGTGAGTCATGCTGTGGTCCCGAAAACTGGGCCCCTGGGAATGTCTAATTAGAGAATGCGTTTTCCCTGACACAGCCAACAGAGTCGCTGGTCTCTTCCTTGTCCTCGACGAAATTCAGCGGAATGTATCTGAAGGTCAGCTCAGCGACAAAGAGACTGCGGATCTGTCATCATTGATCAAGGGTACAAGCGACGTTCTTGAGGAAGTAACCGTCGTCCTTGATAAGTACAAGAGTCTTGGGCAAGAAAGCCCGACGGTAGGCTCTAAGGTCGAAAAGGTGTGGAAGAAAATACGCTGGGATCCGGATGCCATCAAAGATTTTCGCTCTCGTATCATCTCGAACACGGCAATCTTAGATACCTTCTGCTGCATTCTCACAAGCAAGGCATCACAAAAGGCGGCAGAGAGTCTGGCGACACTGGACGAACGTGTGGCAGTCTTACAGCTGGATAACGACCAACAAGAGCGACATGCGCTGTCGGATTGGCTGACAACCCTCAACTTCCCCGCACAACAGAGTGTCTTCTTCAGTAGACGGCAGGAAGGCACATGCCAATGGCTCTTTCAGTCAGAAGAGTTCAAGACATGGATGGGCGGGCCAGGACAGACGTTACTATGTAGAGGAATGCCAGGCGCAGGGAAGACTATTCTGGCATCCACGGTCATAGACCATCTACTAACAACGCTGTATGGTGACAAAATCTTCGTTGCTTACATTTACTGTGATTACAGAAAACAGCACGAGCAGACACCCGTCAAACTGACTGCCAGCATTCTGAAACAGAGCCTCCAGCATCATATTTCAATTCCGGAAAACGTCAGGAACTCCTATCGCCATCACACCAACTCCGGGACCCGCCTGAATGCTGAAGAAATTCACGCTCTGCTTCAGCCTACACTTTCCGGCTTCTCTCAAATCTACATCGTTGCAGACGCAGTTGACGAACTATCTAATAACGATCAAGTCCGCCAAACCCTACTGTCGAGCCTAAATGCGCTTCAAAAGGTCCACACAGTTAACTTGATGGTCACTTCGCGCTTCATTCCCCGAATAGCCCAGGAATTGCGGGACCCGCTCTGTCTGGAGATCCGTGCCAGTGATGAAGATGTACGCAGATATGTCCAGGGACATATCAATGATCTGGCTAAATGTGTACCGAAGAATCTCAAACTGCAGGAGCTTGTTGAGGATTCCATAGTGACTGCTGTGGATGGGATGTTTCTGCTGGCTCAATTGCATATGGACTCATTGACGGACAAGACGAGCCCTAAAGCTATCAAGAAAGCTCTTGAAAACTTGCCAAAGGGCTCTGACGCTCTAGATATTTCATACAAGCAAGCTATGCAGAGGATAGAAGATCAGAAGCCAGGCTTCAGTGATCTAGCGAAACGAACGTTGAGCTGGATTACATATGCCTACGAACTGCTGACGGTCGCGGGACTGCGTCATGCGCTGGCAATAGAAATTGGAGAATCAATATTCGATGAAGAGAACCTTGACGACATCGAAGATGTACTATCAGTCTGCTGTGGCTTGGTAATCATCGATCCAGAAACAGAGGCTTTGAGGTTGGTTCACTACACGACACAGGATTATTTCAAAAAGTTTGGCTCCTGCCATTTTCCAAATGCCCGAGAAGACATCGCTGTTAGCTGTCTCACGTACCTTCTCTTCAACGAGTTTGGAGAAGGCTGGGTTTGGAATATGTCGAAGGAGCGTTATACTTCGTGGGAAGCGGTGGAAGCTCGCTTACAAAAGTATCCATTTCTTCTGTATGCCGCACGCTTCTGGGCAAGGCATGCAAAAGACTGCCCCACCAATTTCGAGGATAGAATGGGCAAATTACTCGTAGAATTTCTCACAGATGACTTTAAAGTCTCCAGTGTTGGGCAAATCTTATTGGAAAGCGGACCGTACTACGACTGTATTGGATTCAGGGGCCCCTCTCGTACGCCTATGTCTGGAATGCATCTAGCCACGTATGTCAACTTTGCTGGCTTGATGTCATATTTGCTAGAAGCCGGTCTATTCACCGCGGACGTCAAAGATCAAGCTGATAGGACGCCGTTGATTTGGGCAGCCGACAAGGGCCACGTCCCTGCCGTAAAGGTATTATTGCATCGCCAAGACGTTGACGTCAACGCAATTGACAATTATGTCCCTGCCATGACAGTATTATTGCATCGCCAAGACGTTGACGTCAACGCAATTGACAATTTTGAGAGCACAGACCGTCCGAGAGCTGCCCTCTCATACGCAGCAATGCACGGTCATGCTAGAATCGTGGAACTACTATTGGAGCGAGAGGATATCGATGTCAACATAAGAGACGAAAGGCACAACATGACTCCATTGATGTTTGCCATTGCCACAGGGCGCGAGGCAGTACTGAAAATACTTCTCAAGCACAAAGACATTGTGACAGACAAGCAATATCCACGAGGTGGTACGGCACTACATTGGGCATCTGACCTTGGTCACAGAGGAGGTGTCCAAACCTTACTGGAACAAGGCGATTTTGACGCTGACCGTGAAAGTAAGATGGGTGAGACGCCATTATCAACTGCAGCATCGATGAGAAATTTAGGAGTTGTGAAGTTCTTTTTTACAATGTGAGGACGTAGATGTGAATTCTAAGGACAACGATGGCCGAAAAGTGCTGGAATATGCCTCAGAAGCAGCGGAAATGCAGCCACGAACACTGGGAAGGAACGAGGTATTGCAGCTGATACACTCAGCCATTCAAACACGCTCCGGAACCATCTAAAAACAGCCGTCTCTTCAAATTTTGAAGCGTTCCCTAGATGTAGTATCTCATGTTTGGAATTCCACTAACGGTGTACTATTATCTGAATAGTTCCATTGCTCAATTTCGCTTGGTGGCAACATCAAAGACCCATATGTAGTAACAACCTCGAAAAACGCAGTTAACCTGCAATTCAGGAGCTGAATCGACAAGCAAGCGATAGTGGTTATCCAAGACCATACAGAAAAGACGGTAGCTGTACCACTGACGCTACCTCGACCAGGATTTTCCCTAGCCTCAGGCCTTTGACAGCGGAGCAAGATACTTCCATTCCTCGAAGAAAGAATGTCAGTACATCATGACTGGGTGGGCAGTAAAGCGTTGATTTGCTCAATCGTAAGATTCCGAAAGATTTTTATTTTTCGATACCAACGTCGCAGTCGGGACATTTCCTCTTCCGACTGCGACGTTGGTATGGTTCGTGCGTGTCAACCTGTCCGGGTAGGAAAGAGGCTCGAAGAAACGAACGCTATGATGACGCCGTGTGGCACGAGCTTGAGGGGATGAGTCAACTGCGGGGGACTTGTGAAATTCTTTAGTGTTTCACGCAACGAGGATCGATTGGGACCCTGAAGGAAGATCATTAGATGAGGCGAGGCGATTCTGTTCAGGAACTGCTGATTTTATGTGTGTAATCGATTATCTTTTTTGTACCAGGTGGTGAGATCTCGATCGCCTTGTTTATGTATGGCTGTAAGGGCGTTGCGTGGTGAGATGCGGTCAAGAGGGGTAGGGTGAAATGCTTTGCTAGTCTGTATTTAATCGTCCTTGCATTCAGGTATGTATTGTCTGGATCGAGCAGATAAAATCGCAGTGAGGTTCAAGAAAGACGACAGTGGCAAGAGGATATCTTTATTCAATGGCTCGGGTCCAAAAAAATACTTAGTCGTCGGTGATTCAGGGGTACATGCAGCGAACCTCTTTTGCATTCACGTCGCAGGCTGGGAGTCGAGGGACAAGGAAGTTGACTCTAGTGTACATTATCATGATCCTTCCAACATCTAGATGCGCCTATGTCAATAATGTTTAAGTCCAATGTCAGTCATGTGTTCCCAAGGTGTGCCTTGCTGTTCTCGTCTTGATTGTCATTCGCCTTCGATCGGTCTACTCTCTTTGCTAGAAAATCCTCACCAGTTGACATGACGATGAAGTACAATAGCAGCGCTACTGATTGTACCAGAGCTTGTTCTGTCGCTAAAACCCGATCAGCTAGGGCGCCGTCGTAGTCCTCGCTGGAACCCAAGATGTCACCCGTGCATCCGCTCGCTCCCTTCTTAGGCGGCAAGGGCGATGACATCCAACTGGTCCGGTCCCTCCGAGTCCCCCTTCGACTATGGGAAATTGGGTTGGAGGATCCACCACGCTCTGATAGCCGTCCATTGCCTCACATTGTGGAAAACTATTGTTCTGGAAAATGGACTGGTCACTCCACGCAAGCCAAGGCCGGAACGGCTGTCCAGGTTGCAATATAACAGTCGAGGGAGGACAAGGGAGATCAGCGAGATTGAAAGACCGCGGAATTCCATATGTATCGAAGGTCGATAGTTGGCTTGGAGCAAAGGATGCCGTTGAGGTGGCATGTGTTGTCAAGGTTGAACCGCAGCCATCATTAATCGTGACAGAGATGAACAGGGCGTATGCGCTTGGAGATATGCTTGAGATCAATCAGAATTCCATTTCAACCCATTTGAACAGATGATTTACGGATTTAATCCAGGTGGTATTGTAGGCGTTGGTGGGCTAGGAGCTGTGGCGAGACAAGCCGTGTTTGTAGATTCTTGAGGCCAATAATACAAGGCCACCGACTAGGTTTATCTAAGGGTTTAGCTATAAGAGCGGAATAGAGCCTAGACTGACCGATACTTGTATAGTACAGAGAGACGGTTGGCAGCCTGAGCTGTAAGTTGGAGATGGTTGAAAAGACTGATTTGCAAATGGAGGAGCGTTGGGAGGCAGCCTGAAAGGCTGAGACGAGTCGCCAGACTCTGGGTTCTGTACTGGAATAAATGCTAAGAAGCCACAGTTGACAATTTGCGCACAAAAGATAAGGTTGAAGAAAAGCGCACATCGAGAGCATTCGATCGCCATATTCGAATTGCCCGCTCAACTACAGTCAGACATGAGGAAGAAGGAGCTGTGATCGACTGTGAGTGGCAGTAAAAGGGAGAGAAGTTTCTAGACCTCTTTTATGTAGAGCGAAGTGAAAAAGAAATGAGCAAAGGCAGTGTACCTGAGATGAAAGTGCGGCTACAGACTTGGGATCACAGCAGACGCGTACTTTACACCGCCATAGCGAAGAAAAACGAGTACAGTCGGTGGGATTCGAATGCAGGCTGGTAAAGTCCACGTATCGTTTTCGAGATCAGTGCGATGCAGGGGGCCTAAGCCGCTGCAATCTGTATTCTGCAAGTCTGCATAAATCCTCCCCAGAGTTGCTATAGGCAGTGTGTACTTGAGACGCAGAAAGTACTGGAAGAAAGCTCTCGGCGCAATTGTGAAAAGGCTAAAGCGGTCTGAAAAGGTATTTTCAGCAATTCAAAGAGATCTGCAGACTTTTTTTTGAAATCTTCTCAAGTCTTGAAACATGAAACAATAGGTCAGAAAGGCGAACAGTACCATACTATGGCCTGTGGACTCACGACGAGAGCGCAGTACCCAATGCCGAAGCTGTAAGTAGCCTTGCCCGGAAATTGCATTTAGCTGCGCAGGAAAGGCAAGATGGAGGCACAGAGTGATAGTTGAGGGGTGTAAAATACGCACGTACGGAAGTCGGCACCAAAGTATGAACAACTCATATACGAATGTGAATGACGGTGGTATGCACGGAACGTTCAGGGCGGCGCAGCTTTTATTGAACCTGCCGGAACACGCCAAGCCTCGATGTCATGCATGGCATTTGATCACGTGATGGGATTCAGCGTGCTGCATTATTTGAGCGCCTTTTTCTTCGAGTTGGGAGAAGATTGATTTTAGTGGGCGACGACGTTTTCCAAGAGTAGGATTGGAGCTGCTACAGCGCCGTCCAGGAATTCCGTGCAGGACCTTTGACATCGATCTCCGCAGAGGGAACAGCCTGCATGCACGTTGCGACTGTGCCATCCAAGCGCTTGCGACGGAGATGAAATGCCCATGGTGGAAAAGGGCTACGACGCCGCATACGTGCGAGCGGACGGCGCAGCTGCATATACAAGATTTCCAAAGACTACAACCGATCGTATCAGAAATGAAGGCTCTATGAATAGATACTCGTGGTCAATAGAAGACAGCACTGCAGTATATATGGAGGAAGCTACAGTCACATGAACACCGTGTATGGTACTAGTACTAGCGAGTCGGAAATATTCGACCCCCCCCAGCTGTAATCATTTAATCATTCTTATACGGGAGTGATGAAAACACGCGAATGACAGAGTTGATCAGCGTATATATTGGCAAAAATGACTGTGTCATCAAGTATGCAATATTCTGCTTCTTCACCAATTATCGACTAGTATTGAGCAACGTAAAAAGAGAGGAAGTCAAACCTGCAATTACGACTGATATGAAAAGAAACAATTAGCGTTGCATCTGGTAACCTAGTCTGCTCAAGGTTGAGCCAAAACGTTGGTGATGAAGCTTTAAAAGAGGATTGTCTGCCTGTGATAAGAGTCGATTTCTATCATCGGGGTGTTCACCGCATTCATTCTCGCCAGCGACCTAAAGCGAGCAGAGCAAAAGGTCAGACCAATTTAGCTTCCGTCTCTCTCTTCATGATTATTGTGTTGCCATCATTGTTGCGGAAAAATGACTGAGTGCCCATCGGTGTCTGTCCGATGCCTGATTGACAATGATCGCGCATTGTGTATTCTTTGAGTACTTCTACATCCATACCACGAGATGTGGGCACACATACCACGTCCACGACTTCGCAAGCGATGTCACCAACATGTTCGCAGCCGAGAACTTTGAACGATCCCCCTTCGTCACAGCTATCTTCAGCGTTGACAGATGCAAGCGCTGTGACATATGCGTGCAGTAACACAACAGCCCGCCGTTCCAACGACAGTTCGTTGCACTCGAATATAGGCGCACTCCTCCTCAATATTACTCGTAGGAGCAGCGACCGTAATTCGGGCCTCGATCAAGTACTGCCGTCATACTGCTCTCAAAGCTTTTAAAACATCATCAACATCTGCCTTTTACAACAATCTTTCTGGGGAGGCTGGATCCTGATCGAAAGCCCTAATTGGAGTGTATCGAACCAAAATAACCTCGAAATCTCCTTCCTTTACTAGGGGCTATAGATGCTTCGTTTAGCAGTGGTCAACTTTCCAAGACGAAAACTGGGGCTGCTTCGTTCACTAAGAACACTTCAACGCCTGCATCGACTATATTTTCGGAAGATCCAAGTCATTTACTTTTAGCTATAGATAGTTTGGTGTCTAACGCCAAGATTTCCCTCAGCGGTGTTGCCGCTGCAATAGTGTAGTACGCGGCATCAGCGCTCGCCAGAACCAAATTCAATTGAGCACATCTGCCAATCCTCGGTTTCTGCTACATCAACCTCGATCGTAACACCTGCAGTAACAAGCCAGGGGAATTCTTCTAATTCCTTGGCAAGTGCAAGATTTCCCGAGATTTCAGGTCCTGTGACTATAGCACCCGACTATACTATTACCGATGCATTTCGAGCCAAATGATCCACTACCACTGTATCGGCGAGCAATGGGGTCGTCTTATAATATTCAATGCGAACGTTTTCAGATCTAGCCAATAGGACAGGTACTCCGTTCTTAATACAAACCACTGTTCCAGAGACCTTGTCTAACGGGAATCGTGTTACCTATAGTGGAGGAATTTGGATTACATCCGGGGGACGCTACTGGTTTCCCCCCTTGGTATTTCCAAACTCGAAAGCCGCGGAGGTCCGAAACCGCGCATTGAAATCAAATCCCCCATGCATTTTGGCCTTTCTGCAATGGTGAAGTAATTGATGACGGAGGTGGAGGTTGGAGATCCGGAAAGGGGATCCGCCACCACCTTATAAGCCACCAGCTGACGACGGTGGAGAGGAACCGGACCAGGAGACTCGGGACGTTCATACGCAAACCGAGATGATCAAGTCCCAGGCACGCAGCGAAAGCGCTCGAAAGACCACCGATGTATCAGGTCAGACATTTTCCACTAGCTTGTCGAGCTCGTCTCTTGTCTCGAGTGTGGAAATGGCATCCTCTTCGGACGTCTCATCATCCCGTGCCTAACACCGCCAACTTCTCGAGTGTGACAAGGGCATCCTCTTCAACCGTGTCATCATCCATGCCTGTCGACAGCACCGCCGAGTTGACTGATGGCTCATTCCTTGATTACTTACAGTCTCTCAATCGCAGACGCCATAGCTGCAGCTCTAAACGAGCTCCCCCGCTTTAACGCGATCACCGTCCCAAATGGCATACTCTGAATGCCCACAAGATCCCAAAAGCTGACGTATACAGCACAGATCACCTTTTATTTCGACCTTGCTTTACCAGCGTTCGCAAACTTCATATAAAGGTCCTCTTTTTTGTCGACTACAGATTCTACTGCGTCGCAGACTTTCATTGGTTTCAGAACGCAAACCACTTCCTTACCAGCAGCGTTGGTGAGCGCGGACGTAAATACAGACGCTGTAGAAAGTGAAATGGTTGCCATGGAGTTTCAATATAACAGGTGCTCTGGTGATCTGAGCAATCGTCTAATCTGGAGGCTTTTTCGCAGTAGAAAGAATTCACCTCCTACAGATTCGCAAGTCTCGCCATCAGGCCATATAGGCATCTAATTTTGAGCTTAAGCCCTTCAACGGTATTTCTTTTCATCTCCCTCGACAACACCAATACACTCTTACCACGGCGCCTCCCGCCTCACTCACCAGATCGTCAAGGCGTCCCCTTACCCATGAGCCCGTTCCCCACAAGCACCCCATCGACCACCACGCCAAAAGAAATCTCCGCGAACCGTCCTTGCTGCAAGCAGAATCCAGGAATCTGTCTCACAGTCTCAATCGCCCACCTATACTCGAAGTATGGCGGCCGTGCGCGTATCGAGGCCGGTTCGAAAAGCATATAGGATTCCCACTCGCCATCGAGGCTTACGACGTCATACGTTCCTACCGTATCGGTATTAGGGATCCGGGCAAAGGCCGTGAGGACCTTGATTGTAAGATAGAAAACATTGAGGATAGGAAGAGTTTCACTGTTTGGGGGGAAACTGAAACCGGGGGTGACGGCTTCGAGCAGAGTGTCGTTGGCGGAGGCGATTGGCGATGATAAGTTACCAGTTCCACCAGGCCTCTCTGCTGTCAGAGACAATGCTTCGGTAGCATTTGAGGATGCCTGATACGAAGCTTGCTCAAATACCACATGCGCGACCAGCACATCGTCCCAAATACACTCGACTTCAACAATCTTGTACTCCCGATCTTCGATCCAGTTGCGCAACCCCCACGAGATGCACATGAGCGCAACTTCGTTCGACACATCCGTCGCCGGACGCTCGGGCTCGACGTCAATGATCGCATCCGGATAGGATTGTATGTGGAAGTGCGCGCTGGGGATGCGGGCTGCTTGGTCTTTCAGCGCGAGCGTGGCGAGGGCTTCGACGCCGTTCATGAGCAGAGAGGTGGGTCGGAGGGGGACCCTGCCGTAGTTGAGCCGCACGTGGAGAGGTGAGTAGTCGGAGAGATTGCTGGGGGATATGATGTTTAAGGAATCGGCGAGCGAGAGATTGGAAGGTTGTTGGATGAAGAGATTTGGGGGAAGGTTTATTGCGACTGCGTTTGCGGTTGGAATGGAGGAGAGAGCTGCGATACACAACGTTGTGCCGGTGATTCTGGAGACCCTCATGTTGCCATGTGATGGTGAATGTCGTTTTTTTGGGTTGCTTGTCAAGTAAGGGTCTTTAGGAGGGAAAGCGCGTCGACAGTTGGTCGCGTCCTCTTTACTTACTTTGGCGCATACGCGGTCGCCTGCTCTGTATAGTCCCCAGATGAAACAGGTCTATTATTTCGCTTGTTTGAAATACTACGCATGTGAGCCAAAGATACTGTGGTAATGCAGATGGAATTGTGCAAGAAGCTCCGAATCTGAAAATGGGAGCTCCGAAGATACCCGATGGTGTGACTTGACGATTGAAAAGGCGGAGAACGCTCCTGGCTCTCAACGCATATATCTTGAACATCACTGGGGATTGCTGTACCTAGATGTTGATGGATTCCGAGTTTGATTGTATGAGATTGTTTTGGAAACCTCCCGTCTTTGACGATACGCGCTCGAAGGAGCCAGTGCGGTCGGTCGCGTAGGGATATCGCTAATGGCTATCGCATAGGTGGTTTCATTCCATCTGAGACTGTTCTTGAAATTCATGGAATAGGACCGTTGTTCAAGAAGGGACAGCTCAAAGGATTAAAGAAGCCCAAAAGGGTTCTTGCCATGATCCCCTAAGGTATGTGTCTGGTCTAATAATCCTAGGTGCCGATACAAAGTTGGTTTCCGTCATCACCACCACCACAGTCGTCGCAATCATTCGGGGCTGCGGTGATATCTGGGCATTCAAGGATCGATGCCATGGCTTTGTTGAGAAGTCGAGATGTCACTCGATGGATTACGGGGGCGGGAGGTGTGGTTCAAGGCAAGAACACATGCCTCGATACCGATCGGAGGGCGATGTACGCCAGCAGCAATCAAACAGTATACATATCAAATCATCCCTTTGACGCCCAAGCACGCCTCATACTTCCAATAGAATATCACAAGGCAACCTTCAGCCCCTCGAATTCAAATCCAGTATCTTAGCATCATAGAGATCAAAGACACATTACCATCAAGGGAATTCAGCAATGACTACCCACTCGAGCGCATCACTCATAGGACCGAAAGCAAGACACGCCTCTTGCAGTATGTAGTACGTCCTGGTGACTATACGAGATGTGCGCTCTCGGAACGGAAAAGGAAGTAGGTCGAGTGCTGGGCCTCCCGATTGATGCAGATCTGGTTCAGGTAAGCAGAGAAAGGCCTCTCCAGGAACAATTGTTGATGGGACTGCTGCGACGAGGTAAGAGAGATATTAGTGGATAGGAGGGCGAGAATTGATTAGGCTGTCAAAGTTTCCGGGGCGAAGAAAGCTGCAGGGTATGGGAGCAAAAGATTTTTCAAAGCCGCATGGACAGGGAAAAGTACAGTTTTTTCATTCGGTGTGACTGAATTGGGCGCATTTGTCTGTAGCTCATTAATTGCTCGTCAATTCCAAATCTCATGAACAATTCAATCTAATCATCCATCTCCAGTAAACAAGCAACAGCACCCTTCACCTCCTCTCAACCCCCAACCCCCAACCCCCACGCCCTCCCTACCTCTTCAAAGTCTTCTGCTTCTCCGCATCCCCCACCAACTTCCTCCCCATGACCACCAACCCCTTCCTCCCCCTCACCCCATCCACATACCGCCTACTCACCCTCTCGCGATCCCCCTTCTCGCCAAAATCCTCCAGCTCCTCCTCCGTCTGCGGCACCCAGTACGGATCCTCATCCAGCAACTCGAACCCTGAGAACACAAGCTGAGGCTGCGCGGCGCCCGACGTCCGCTTCCGGATCTCGTCGCTGAAGCCGAAGGATTCGGCGACGGGCAGGAGTGAGGAGATGAGGTAAAAGGGCGTGCCTTCTTTTAATGATTCGGTGAGGATGCGCCCTCGGCGCCGGGAGAGGACGTTATAGACGCGGCCGAGGACTTCGGTTGATGCTTGGATTTCGCACGAGTAAATCGAGAGCATTAATCGGGGACTCCAGTCCATGAAGCCCTGGCGGATGGCGTCGCGAACGGTTTTGATGGTCTCCCCGGTCAAGCGGCCCAGTTTCTCACGCGCTGAAGATTCTTCATCTGTTGGAGCGGAAACGGTGACGGATTCGAGGAAGACGGCGACGCCTTGCATGGGTTCGTGGCACATGGGGCCTTGGGCTGTGGATAGTTGGAATGCGTAGGATATCTTGTCGGAGAAGTCTTGCGGGGTGAGAGTGTCTGGGCTCGATTTCGTGCCGGTCTTGTCTCTGTCGGCTTCGGGTAAATCATGAAGACTGTCGAACAAAACGTCAGCCGTGTGCTAGACCGATGGCTCAACATGGAGTATCTCACAATCTCTGGCATGTCCCGTCTTCGGTAGCATCGATCAGCAAATTTGGCCCTGTTCGTCGTGGACCAAACGCTGCGATCTTCTCTACTATATCAGCCCAGATGTGTTCCTGACCTTTCACATCTGCGAACGCAGATCGAAGCCTTTCTCTGAAGTCTAATAGAGATAGCATGCCACTATCAGCTGCCGCTATCTCGTCAGCTTCATCTCGTTCTTCTGCATCCTCCCCATCCGTGGTCATTATTATTCTGCCTTCTTCTTGCTCTTTTCTCTCTGAATAAAGCCGCCGTATTGCTCCGGAATTCTTCAGTAAGAATCCTGTCACAGCATCTGGCAGCGGTCTGACCGTAATTCGTACCGTAATCTGCTTCGAAGTCGTAACACCAATAACTGTCCCTCTTGGCAGATCTCTGTTTTTCGGCGGCGACATATCCGCAGAACTCACAATCGTCTCACGATACGGCACAATAGGTTCTCCAGCCTGAATCTCGCACTTTGCAAATCTCTCTCTTAAGTCCTTCAGACACCGCTCAAGATGCAACTCCCCCGCCGTGAGAACAACATGTTCTCCACTCTCGAGAACTTCATACTGTGCGCAAGGATCACTTTGCTCTAGCAATTTCATCCCCCTAATCATCTTCTCCAGATCAGCAGGATTGACCGGCTCAAGCGCAACGCGAACGATGGGCTGGCTTCCCATATTGACGCCAGCGAGATTCACAGCGCCTTCTAGCTGGCTGCAGAGGGTACCAGATTTCAAGACATGACCTTCCAGACCGCCTATGCCGAAGACAACACCCGCGGGTACAGATGTCAACGATTCGAGGCCTCGGCCCATAAGGAGGTATAAGCCAGTAACTGTGACTTTCTGAGGCTCAGGCGTGGTATGCGGATATGCTGGTGAAAATTTGGGTGGAAGAACATAGACGGAGTCGCCGACAGAAAGGGTTCCCGAGTACAGTCTTGCAAAGCCAATCAAATGTTCTGGGTCTCCTTCAACTTCGCCTATTGCGTGGTCACCATTTACGTCGGTCAGACTCGACTCGTCAAGGGCTTCTGTAACTCCGTTGAAATCGCCATTCAAGGCTTCTTCTTTCATAGCTGCTTGAGCCTTCTCAAGCTCCGCTCGTTTTTTCCGAGCTAAATCTCGTGCCTCCTCGCCTGTCATGGCACCACCTCCTTTTCGCTTGTTCTGCGGCATTTCGCTTGCAGGCACTGCTACCATCTTGCTGACGTAGGCTACCACTGGGTCATCCTTGGATGATTTGATGTTGATCATTGCTTCTCGAACCGTTAGATCAACATGCTTCGCCCCTGGCGAAGCATCAATCAATGCGGGAAGACGGCTTGCTTGCGCTGCTGGCGGAGCGGGAAGATGCTCGATGACCGATACAAGCACAGCTGTCGAAAGAGGAAGCCATGCAGAGAAGACAGTAGTCATGATTGCTCGAGGATCCCTCGAACGTAGTACATGCGGCGGTACCGTCAAAGACAGCGACTTTGTGATTTTCTCAACCATTGCTGGATCTCCTTTGCCTTTGTCTCCTCCTGTAGTGGCTTCGTAAACAGCCCAGATGTTATTCAAGACCAGTTGCACGAACATGGGCCTTAGAGCTCTACCTTTCAGGTGCTTAGACCCGAGTACTCTCTTCGTCTTGGGTTCCAAGTAGAAATCTCCCCAGAGCACTTTTTCCAAAACGGAGCGCTTGATGCCCAATTTTTTCTCATAAAGCGAAGCAAACTGCCGGACTGTGAAAGCCCATCCATCAACAGCACTACTGAAAATGACATTGTTCTTCTCCGGAGCAAAATAAAGATCTTCATCGTCTTTCTCTTCAAACTCACCAGTAGTACCACTCGTAGCAATACTTTCGGAATCTTCATTTACAGATTCCTTTGTAGCCTTCCTCTCTGCCCTCTCAGTTTCTTTCGCCGCTGCAGCGGCGACCCTCTCCTCAACCCTCTCTCTCCACTGCAGGTCCTCCTCCATTCTCTCACCCTGGAAGAAACTCCCGATAACCGCATTCACCTGCTCTAATAGCTTACTCAGATGCGTATACGCTTCCCCAGGACTCATCTTGAGTTCTGTAATCAGCCTATCAACCTTATTGATAACCAAAAGCGGCTTCAAATGCTCCGTCCACGTCTGCCGCAGCACCGTAACAGTCTGACTACAAACGCCCTCTACCGCATCAACAAGCACGAGCGCTCCATCGCACAATCTACTCGCCGTACTGACTTCGCTGCTGAAATCGATATGGCCGGGAGAATCGATTAGATTGATGAGATACTCTTTTTGCACAGGAGAAGCTTCCGGCGCTGAGCGGCGGAACAATGAGAAGTAAAGAGAGATTGCCGATGATTCCATCGTGATACCGCGGAGCTGCTCATCAGGGCGGGAATCTAGGTAGCGGATTTTGCCGGCAAGTTTAGGGGAAATGATGCCGTTGGTTGCGATGAGGGCGTCGGTGAGGGAGGTTTTACCATGGTCCTAGCTTTTGTTTTAGTAAACATCCTTGAAGAGATATGAAACTAGCCACTTACAACGTGGGCGAGTATACAGATCTACCTTTGGGTCAGCTTATGAAATACATGTGGACGTTGGGATGCCTACATTCCTGACTTCATCGGCGTTGCGCTGAAGCCCAATGAGCTTTTCTGGATTTACGACAGGCATCTTGATTGAATATTGCCTGACATATTCGTGCCTTTACGGATGAAAGCGATCAAGAATTGAGATGATTCATGTTGATTCGGAGATAGTTTTCTATTGTTGCGGTCGGGAAGAACGTCTCGTTTGCGGAGCGTGGAGAAGGCAATACTCAGACTACATCCAGTCGCCGTCTTTATATCGAAAAGACTTTTAGATGTGAAGCATACGCTTTCTATTCTTGATCATGGGACATTGCGGCCAGATATTTAAGGTCTTCATACTAAATCTTCTTTCCGCTATGGTGGATCATTTGCTATGCTACATACGACAAATGCTACCAACGCCAGTGTAGAGTGGGTTTTGGCTCAACAGGTCAAGCTCACCGGACAAGGGACGTTTGTACAAGAAGTTACAGAAATGCTGGAGTATTGCTTGCTTGCTCGCTCTCGACGTCGTACCCATGGAGATCCACCGAACACCAGCTTCCCTGTAGAACTTTGTGAAGCAATCAACCTTACATACACCACCAATCTCCCGAGGAATTCCGCAATCACAGCGAGCTTAGCAGTGCCTATGGAGGGTTACATGATGAGTTATTTGATGACTCGTGTGACCAGGCCGGTGGCGACCTATTGAGTGTTCGGAGTCAGCATTGCCTTTTCATAATATCTCTCGAGTCACATGAAAAGTTCTTGGAGCATGATACTCCCGGGTCATGTCTAATAATTCCAAGTGCTCTCTATAGAGAACATATTCGGAGAGTAGCTTACCGTGCGTCCACCCTCCCGGATGTTGAACCTCTGCCCACTCTCGAGGGCGATAGGGTTGTAGATATCACACAACATCTCGACATTGTCTCCTGGCATAACCATCTTGGAGCGATCTTCAACGTCCTCCGGCCAGTGTAGAGCGGCAGCTTCATCTGCGTGATGAGTCAGTACAGGTGCGTGCAATCCATGCGGTCCAAGGAAACATACCAGCAGTTCTCAAGTAAATCTGTGGCCGATAGTTATCCGAGAATCCAGTGTGGCGGCCGCCTTCCTCCTTTGTGAGGACATACATCGAGCACAGGAATTGTTTATGTGCTTTTGCAGAACCTGGTTTGGCAATGATCATGCCTCGCTTCACTTCTTCTCGCTTGACACCACGAAGCAAGAGTCCAGAGTTGTCGCCAGCTCTTGACTCGTCGCAAGACTTCTTGAAGGTCTCGATGTCCGTGACTTTGGTCTTGATGGGATGCTCGCCTTTGCCTACGAGCTCGACCTCGGAATCCTTCTTCAAGGTACCACGCTCCACTCTTCCTGAGGCCACAGTACCACGGCCTGGAATGGAAAATACATCTTCAACAGACATGAGGAAGGGTTTCTCGGTCTCACGCTGGGGTGTTGGGATCCAGGTGTCCACCGCATTCAGCAGCTCATCGATTTTTTGCGCCCCTATCTCGGGCTGTCGACCGTCGAGCGCACATAAAGCCGAACCAAGAACGATGGGTGTCGTTTCTCCTTCAAAGCCGTAGGTGGTCAGTAGCTCTCTCATCTCCATTTCCACGAGCTCCAACATCTCTTTGTCCTCTATCGCATCGACCTTGTTGACGAACACCACAATCTTCTGGACTCCGACCTGTCGCGCGAGAAGGAGATGTTCTCTTGTCTGCGGCCTGTATGCGGTCAATCTCTGTTCCCAACCCAAGTGTTCTGTGCGCCACCCACATTTGCCCATCAGATGCGGCCACCACGATAACAGCTCCGTCCATACTTGAAGCACCCGTAATCATATTCTTGACGTAATCAGCGTGCCCGGGGCAGTCGACGTGGGAGTAATGCCGCGCCTCCGTGTTGTACTCGATATGTGCTGAGGAGATGGTGATACCACGCTTCCGCTCTTCGGGTGCCTTGTCAATTGCGCCATATTCGAGGAAGTTGGCCATGCCCTTCTCAGCCTGTCGTTTCGTGATAGCAGCGGTCAGGGTGGTCTAATAGTAACGATTAGCACTGGCTTTGCGAACTTCGAGTTGGCAATGCGCGCACCTTGCCGTGGTCGACGTGACCAATGGTGCCTGTTCAAATCAGCTTCAATTATACGTTGATTATAACGCCAATCCCATACCGATGTTTACATGAGGTTTCGACCGCTCAAAGACTGTGGCAAGCCCCCGTATTCTATTTGCATCTCTCCCGAAAACTTGCTGTACCGGGTTGACGCCCCTGTGCTGCCGTGCAGCAAATCGGCTTGTCCGTAGTAACGGTGCCAACGAGCGAGCGATGATTGCCATCTTGAGCCACCTCACACGAACGCCTGAAGACCAAAGGGAGCAGAGATGAAGAAAAAGAAGGGCAGAAACGATCGGGCTTCTTGAAATCTTTGGATCGTTACTTTACTAAAAAGAATTAGCGCTTCGAGCGCTCCGCGGCAAATCTTCTCTAGCGCGAGCCGAGAAGCCAAGCCAAAATACCGAGTTTTGAAGCCTCGTCAATGGAGTATACTTGGATTATGAAACGCTCGATCCATCGCACCACCACTTCAGAAGCTTTACGACGAGTGTTCCTACCACTGAACGACGTACCAAGGACCTATACCTCAAACCCTATCCTCAAACGCGCAAACACTCGGCCGCAATGCCTCTCTCGCCCTCCCTTCCCTCTCTGCCCTCAATATCCCCGCAATGCATCCACCGGCGGTCACATGGTGCGAAGCCAAAAATATACCATGATCAAACCCAAGGGCAGAATGTTCGGAACCAAAGACGGCCCTAAACGCCGTCCACGGGACGAAGAAATCAAAGCCTTCAAAGTCTACATTGTCCGCCCCGGAGACGACCGCCTTCCAGAACTCAGATTGCTATCCCAAGTGCTGGGAGATCGAGAACGAGACGAGAAGGGCCGCCCCACACAATTCATACAAGAGGTCTCTCCTCCGAGCCAAGAGCGCCCTCACCCTATTTGCAAACTGTGCGACAAGAAAGCCGAGCGCGAGGCTGAAGAAGCGAGACGGAAAACGGCCAAGTCGAACAAGTTGAAGTCGCAGTTGAAGCAACTGGAGATTAGTTGGATTGTCAGCGATAATGATTTGGGACATCGGATGGCGCGGTTGAAGGAGTTTCTGGAGAAGGGCTGGAGGGTGGAGATTTTGTTTGGGGTTAAGAGGAAAGGGTGGAAGGATAAGAGGGAGGCGAGTCCGGAAGAGGCGAATAATGTGTTGGAGAAGATTAGAAAGGCTGTTGGCGAAGTTGAGGGAGCGCAGGAAAAGCAGATGCAGGGAAAGGTTGGGCAGGTGGCTATTTTGTTCTTTGAGGGGAAAGTGAAGAAATAAAGAATCGAAGAACCTTTTACCCATGTCTAAAATATCTCAGATACACTACCAGACCCTTCACACGTCGAAAATGAATGATCTGTTGCTCTTCAACACATACTGAGGAAATGTGGCGGAGTTTTGACCATCGCAAGCAAAACGCAACATCCATTCTCGAACCTAAAAGCTAACCAAGACAGGTGCTGGACAATGTCTTCTTTTCGACACCCTTATTATCCTCGCCGCCAGTGAAACAGCCCATTTTTTTCACGACCTAGGACCCAAACTGCTCTCGATCACCCACTGAGCTCCTCCTTCCCTGCTTTCATGCCCGCGAGATGAAGGAAATGTCGCGGTCGGTCAGTCAGTCGGGTAGTGGCGAGACGCAGACAAGGAACAAACTTGGGGATTCTGCTTTTGAGAGCGACTCGAAAGAGGCCTTTTGCGGGTGATTTGCCACTGATTTTGCTGTCTTGGGATCAAAAGCGTAAGCAGAGTAGGAATTCGTGTCAATGACGCATGCCCGATTGCCAATGATGTCTTCGTCAACAATGATTGAGCAATGGGCGAAATGCTGCGCGTCTATCGGCGTAGCGATTGCATTTTGGTCCTGTTATTGCATACTTTTGAGCATGGTCCATGCCGCGAGGAAATTGACGGTTGCAAATCATCAAGGGATTTGCTGCGAGCATGGCCAAATTGATGGTAGTGATGTTTTCACAATGGCCATAGCTACGAAATGCAGTGAACGAAGCAATAAATCGGTACGACAGTGCATCAGGATCATAATATGGTATTGCTCGCGCCAATATCAAAGTCCTTCCATCATACAAGGCTTGCGCCCAGTCTTTAGCGGCCGGTAAGCTAGAAAGCGAAAGCCAAAAGTGATGCCAAATTTGTGCAGGAATCCAATTGTGAAAAGCGGTGGAGAACTCGCCGAAAATACAGCGCTTGCGAAGACTATCTAATTCAAAAGATGAAAATCGGCCGTAAAGTCGTGAACGGCTTGCGCCAAAGTCTAGCTATCCAAACAGATCAAGAACGTAGTATCTACATGCCATGATTACGTGTAGCGTGTAGATCGTGAGGCGTGAGAATCCTTCCAGTGTCACTGTGGCTGACGATTGAAAGATGCAGAGTGATGCATCAAGGAAGACTAGTTCACGATACGATGAGTTTTTGGATCGCGCAGGAGGTTGAAGCAATCAGAGAGAAAGACCAACCTTGACAGTGAGATTGAACGAGCAGCCAAGGCGAACACAGCTAGAAGTGTGGGTTCAGGGGAGCGGTAGGCAAGGAATTAGCGATGTTCTGTTGAATTTTCCCTGCCCTTACGATTGCTTGACCCTTCTGCATCCAGACACGGAAACCACTGAGTGAGTCAGTCAGAGGAAGCTCCTCATATACAGGCTCGACGTCCGCGTAGACAGAGCGAATCTTGCTCGGAAGTTGAGCGCTCCAAGGGGACATCTTCTTTCTAGCAACAAAGTAGTAGCAGTATAGTACTTGGGCGAGCTTTGTCACCCTGGAAATGAAGCGTTCGTCTGGGCTGTCGCCAACGACCGTCCACCAGGAGATACGCCAGCGGAGGCTCATCAGGATACGGCTAAGCTGGTCGATCAAAATCTCGACATCTGCATCGGACTTGCCGCCTTTGGTAAGTTCATTGATCGATTTCTGCAATACCTCGAAGGCTTCAATTTCTAGTGCTCTTAAAATGATGCGAGACAGTTGCACGGCGAACACGATCGTGCCCCGATCCTGTTGATCTTCAACGTCCAAAGCATGTCCGAGCACAAATGTGTTGTGCGGAGAGACCTCGTAGCTATTTCTGCTTGGCATATTGTTCCATTGGATCGATCGATCCTTTTGTGGGTGGGGCTGTTAGTAGTCTAGAGACGTCAACACAAGGTTGGACTCACCACGACGCTGGCCGATAGGTCATGTTCTCGCACACACTGCAACCATGCTGATCTCCACTGCTTGTTCTTTACTAGGTCTTGAAGCTCGCAAGTCTCCAATTCACATGACTTATATATCTTGCTCAATAATCTAAAGCACCTGGATGAGTCCAAAATGTAAAAAGCATCCGACGAGTGTCGGACTCGGATATCGTATCGCAATTGGCAGGATTCGAGGCGATCAAGGAGTCTAGGCACGTTGAAAGCTGCGGGAACTGGCACTGCCAGTCTTCGACTTCCATCAAGAACCAGATGGCTTATAGAGCGTTGGACTAGGATCAATTAGATCTTCTGAAAAGATATAAGACAAAAAGGCTTACACTCACAAACTGCGTTGCATGTGCCCTCTTTAACCATATCGATAAAATTCGCAGGGGTACAGGACTGGTCCAAAAATTTGACCTTCGTAATCTGACGACACCCCTCGCAGGGAAGGCCCCCTTTGCACTACATTAATCAGCCAGCTCTCTAACATCCTGCCAGATCTGCATACCGTCATTTTCATTGTGCGACAACGGATACAAACACTGCCGTCTTTGCGTTTTTGGGCAGCAGCTAGCGCAGTAGCCGTGGGGAGTGGCCCTTTCCTCTTGCCTTTCGCTGAGTTGTTCCGGGGGAGGGTTGGACTCCCATGTTGAGAATGGCCATACTCTCGGATGATTGATAGAGAAGCTGACCTGGAAGCCCTGACGGATGTGAATTTGTTAGAATCCTTTCGGGATGGGAAATTGGGCGGGCTGGATGAAAGGAAGGCGGGTTGAGAAGTCGAAGCAACTGCTCGATTCCGCCTGGGATTCTGGTTTGTGGGCATGTAATCCGGGAAGCAGTCTGCGGAAGGAGGAAAGGATGACGTGAGATCTGATTTATAGTGCCCACTGGATCTCTTGATCTTAATTGCACCTGGGTGATCTAGTGCGTTGGTATCGACATAGGTCTGGCGGGATGGAAATCCGAACGCTGGGTCGTGCATCAAGTCCGAAGGCCAGATCTGATCATTAGCGGTAGGACCAAGATCATAAAAGTCGTAGGCTGTGTCGGCTGAGGCGCTGAGTTGATGGCCCAAATGAAAGTGATCGTGTTGTCGCCATGAGAGCTCCTGCGGGGTCAGGATATCTTGACTGGCAGGTAGCGAACTATGCCCAGATTCATTGACCAGGCCCCGATGAAGAGAGAAATCGATCTCAAGATCTTGACACGGCCCAGTAGTGCTTCCCTCCAGTTCGTTGAAAGTCGGATGCTGGAGTTGATAGGCCGATCGGAAGCCAAAGGACTGCGCAGGATTGCTCTCCGTGTGCAGACCACTCGTTACGGGTTGAGAAAAACTTGAGCTAGTGGAGCTGCCTGCTATCTCTTGCTCACCTGCATTTGGGATCCTGCTTTCGAACGCGCCAAAGTCTGCAAGATGTAGACTGCGAGCACTCTTAGCTTGATTGCGAAGGCGTGAGTTGTGGGTAATATTCCCCTCGGCGGAGTATGGACTATCCTGCGTCTTTTTATGCTTCGCAGAGGCTTGACGTTGACGACGAGACTCGGTCGTAGAAGGATACCGCACTTCATTGTCTTGCAAACTCGACGGCCATTGGGAAATAGCCTCGATCTGAAAGTCCCGTGAGCTTCGATCATCATGCCCAGGGGCCGACAGGGCGAACGTTTGTAGGTGACTCCATGGCTGACTCTCCCTTACCGGAGAGGAACCTTGGCACTGCAGAACAGCACTGGAATCAGACCTCTCAAACCTCCCTATGTCCCATCCCCTTGCTGGTGCGCTGTGAGCTTGAATTGAGCTACACTGATGCGTCAGCAAAGACCCTACTTTCTTCGCAGCGGAGATGTTCGCGATGAACACACCTATAGTCAAAATCCGGGAGAGCATCGTCTGGATCTTCAACCAGATCTTGAGGGTGATGTGGATTGATCCATGTGCTCGTTTTAGGAGGAACATCTCCATCGTCAAAGCCTGCCTGACCAGTCGCAATTTCGACATCATCAAATGGCGCAAAGCAGTCGGAAGCGAGAGGGGCGGAAGGTATGTGTTCATTCAGGTTGAGAAGATTGGGATCAATGCATTGGGAATCAAGCTTGTGCTGCATAGCTTGTGTCACATGTGAAGAACAGTGGCAGACTGGGTCCTCGATCAGCTCTTAGAATTCAGCGCGGTGACTTCTCCCTGGCCCTTTGTACTAGGAGTCCGGTGAAGCTGCGCTCGAGCCAGTGCCGCGCAAGGCTTTGGGGTGCCATGCGATAGACCAATTATCGTCAACGGTTTTCAGGCAACGAGGCTCCCATAAGCGATTATGTTACAAGAGGACTAGCGGGGGTAGAACATTGGACGGTTACCATCGGTACTGAACTTGAGAAGCCAATTGAAAAAGAAAATACAGAAGTCAACGGCAGGGCCCCGGTCAAGCCATAAATGAAATGACGCCATCTACCATGAACAGTCACCAAAGACTTGTTCTGCTCATGCTCATTGTTGACATCTGACATGCCACTTGAGAGCCGGCGAAGACTCGGCAGCGCACATACCGAAGGAAGCGGACCCGTCAAATCGTCATTTCACATGAGGCCATCTGCAAGGCTTTGATGGATCATGGTCAATGGCTAATCGCGAAGTACGTCAAGTATGTGCCATGACGAAGCTCTACCGTAGTGCCTTCACCTTTGCCCTGAAATTAGGCCATGCCTTAGCGCGCATGTGTCAAGTCATGGGACCCGCAGATTGGCGATGAATCCTCCGACAGATTCCCAAACCCAGGTGCCCGGCGGTATCCGACACGTATTGGAGACGGTGGTCAAGGCGGTCTTAAAAGTGAGGAGAGCTTGGGTGCCTTTGCTATGACAGCGCATCGACCACATGAACCCAATGGACCTTTATGGCCAATGGACTCTTCCAGGCTGCCCGGAAATCGCAACGATGCTGCTCTTTTATTCTTCACCCTGACCCGGAAAGCAGCGGCTGAGCGAGTAAGGACAGCACTGACTTCACCGACGGTAAGCCTGGGGCGCTGCCACTCGATTTGCGATGCAGAACAACTCTCATATTCTAAACGTCTGGTACCAATACATGTCGCTTGATTCCTGCGGGCGGTGATGCGTAGTAAGCGAGTTCAATCTCCTGGATCATCCAACTGTGGAGACCATGTTCACCTTACCCCAGATTGTTAGGCATAGATCTACGCAGGGATCTTCCCCGGAGAATCTGCGAGCCTCTAGGGCAAACCCTGACTGGCGCCGCGGGGTTTGACGATCCGACCTTCAAGAGCCCCTCTTCCCAAGTATCATCCTCTTACCTTGTGCCTAACTTAAGACTTCGCCAAGACTCGAACACGTGGATTGTCAGTCTCTACGTGACCCTCCAGGGATATTCATCAGCAGGAAGGGGTCTCAGTGTCACACAGAGATTGGGCTTGAGCAGCGATTGGTACGTCAAACAATCATGGCAGATATATTACCAGCAGACCCGAGGACCTTGTCGACCGCACCGAAAGCCATACTGCGCCCCATAGACACAAGGTATCCAGCGCCAGTATCAGCGCCAGTATCAGCGCCTGCATCAGCAACCTTGCCCAACATTACCCCAGGCGTGCGAAGTGGGCACCTCAACCTCGACACCTTTTCTCCAGTCAACCAGAATGGTAGCTTCGCCTTTGATCGCGTCCTCAGAAGCGGAGAGGTGCATAAACGCACCCGGAAAACCAAGGTCTCTACCCATCTAACCCTACTTGGAGACATGCATTCCACTAACCGATCTTGTCGCAGCAATGGAAATCCTTCTACCTGGTCCTGCGCCCCAACCTCCTATCCCTCTACAAATCTCCCACCGAAGAGCGTCTTCTCAAACAGATCCGTCTTAATGACCTCAACACCGTTGGATACCTCAAAGACCCCAAAGGTCGCCGCCAGCATCTCTTCGGCCTATTCTCCCCCGAACGCAGTTACCACTTCCAAGGTAGAAGCGATGCAGATGCTAAGGCATGGGTGGAATTGATCAAGCGTGAGGCACCACAGCTTGACGAAGATGGACCCATGGACCTTGGCAGCCCGACTGCTCATGAGAGCCATCCGGACAGGCAATCAGGCTATGAGCGCTGGGGCTCCAGTTCGCCCGAACCGTTCGAGGTGCCAGGCCGGCGGTCTACTACAAGGGATGGGATCAGGATACCGGGGATACGACGGCTCTCAGCGCATGAGCTGGAGTATTCAGGAGATGATCTGGCACACTATTCCGACTTCTCAGATACCCCTTCGCAGAGTCACGCCCAGTCTTCATCATTCGGGTCTTTTGTTAGGCGAAAGCAAATAGGTGTTCCTATGAAGAGCAATGCACCATATGCTGAGCCAACCCAACCGCCATCAACAGCGCGGAACGTGAGTCAATCGAGTGGCTTTCACGTTGACCAAAAAGATGACGAGAGGGTGATATGGCATGGCTACCTTCTCTGTCTGAAGACAAAAGGCGGCGTCAGACAATGGAAGAGGCTATGGGTGGTTCTTCGACCAAAGAATTTGGCGTTCTACAAAAATGATGAAGTAAACCCACCCCTACCCTTCCTCATGTGCAAAAAAATCGTACTCATTGAGATCATAGGAATACGCCGCCAACCTAATCATCCCCCTCTCCAACATCATCAACGCCGTTGAGATCGATCCCATGTCCCGCAGTAAAGCCCACTGCATGCAAATCATCGCCGAAGAGAAGAGCTATCGTTTCTGCGCTAGTAACGAGGATGCCCTGGCCGAATGGCTCGGGGCTTTGAAAAGTCAGCTTGCGAAGAGGAAAGAGAAGAAAGGTGGGACGTCATGACGTTGGTGAACGGGTGGCTTTGCCATTTTGGGAAATGTGCATTTATAAGATATGGTGCAAGATAATTAAAAGTTTTTTTTTATATTACCAAACACTACTAAACATTGGGTGGCTTTGCCATTTTGGGAAATGTGCATTTATAAGATATGGTGCAAGATAATTAAAAGTTTTTTTTTATATTACCAAACACTACTAAACATTGGGTGGCTTTGCCATTTTGGGAAATGTGCATTTATAAGATATGGTGCAAGATAATTAAAAGCTTTTTTTTATATTACCAAACACTACTAAACATTGGAGCCTTCGTGTCTACCATTAGCCGCGGGAGCCTGCATTACATTGATATGAGAGCTGGTGATTCATACGACCTCTGAATTTGCATCTGGAGCAAGCACTTTGGGCCAGGTACTGGAATGAAAAGACCAATTCATGGGTATAATGCGCTACGGTCTTATCTCAGCTCATCGAAATGTTCCAGTCAGCAGCCACAGCCCAGTGCATCCTGTGATCCCCCCTCCCACATCCGCTCAAGGCGGTTTCATCCCGACATGCTCATCCGGTAACCAAAACACCACCTCCCTATCCGCCGTCGCACACATGTTGTACCTGGGATTCCACTCCACTACACTCGCCCTACCTTTGCAAGGTAGTCCGCACATCGGCTTGATCTCTTTCGTCTCCACCTCCACTTGCCCTTGCGTATCCCACACTATCGCATCTTTGTCCCCTCCACTGCCCCCGATCAAGTACCGCCCGTCAGCGCTAAAACACACATCCCCCTGCCCCAATGCTCCCGGTAGCCCGGGTGCGGCGCGCAGATTCGTAGGCGTATGCGAGCGCTTACAGTGCGCGCGGAGCGTACCGTCGAACGCGTCGAGGAGAAGATGTCCTTGCGGGTGGTTCGAAGCGAGGAGAAGGGATTTGCCATCGTTGGAGAATTCAAGGCGGGTCCAGTCTGGTTTTGTACTTTGTATTTGCGGGGGGGTAAGGTAGGGGCGCATGTCGAAAGTCGCGAAGGGGGGTTTGTCGTAGTTTCTGAGGTCGTAGAGGAGGATCGAATGGGTGGAGGCCGAGGCTATGGCTATGACCGTTGCGGAAGGGTCGTAGGCCGCCAGATACGGTGTTGACAGATTCAAGCGCGCTTGCGGGGAGGGCGAGGAGAGAGACCAGAGGCGCACTGTGTTGTCCAGGGAGGTCGAGAGAAACGTGTCCGCTGACGGACAGAGAGCGAGCGACGTGACCGGCTGTGTGTGTCCCCGGAAATAGCGCAAAAAGGCATTGTCGTGCGTGGAGAGGTAGCGGATACAGTCGTCCTCTTTGGTACTCGCGTAGATGATGGAAGTGGCATGGTGCGTGAAGCGGGCGAGGTGGGCGCCGTATTTCTGGCTCATGAGCGTTTTGATATTTTTGCCTTCTTTGGCATTGTAGAGGAGGAGGGAGTCGTCGGAGCAGGCGGCCAGGCAGAATTCGCCCGAGTCGTCGAAATCGAGTGATGTTACCGAGGCTTCGGGCTTGGAGAGTTTGAATTGCTGGTGAGGGGGTCAGAGTCGTGGAGGGAGCAATTGAACGGATTGGGAGGGAAGGGCGAAGGCGATACCTTGGTTGGTCTGAAGGTTCCTATGACTTCGGAGGTCTTTTGGGTGAGTTGCGGTCCTCCTGGAGGAGGCGGTGGGACCACGAGGGGCCCGGCCATTTTGAGGGCCCTCACCCAAAGGCGGTTCCAAGAGCACTATTGCGAATATATGCCACGCATGTTACGAATCGATAAGGTCTTTAGCCTACGAATGGCTGGACTAAGACAATTGGATGTTGTGGAGAATCGTAAAAGGTCAAGTCTGCAAGCTACTCAGATTCGATACGTATTGCAGAAACCCTAACACTAAGCTGAACTAGAAAAATAGCGCCAAGCACGTCACGTGAGCCGTATGTGAAGGTGGAAGCTATGTATTCACAAACAGAAAAGACGGTTCACTCAAATTGAAGACGGTCATCTCTTCCTCTCGCTACTCTATGATACCACCACATTATGGTTAGCTTTGCAAGATTCATTTTCCCAGATTTCTTATGCATCCAGTTGCAGCCGAGCCCAGAACTTGACAAGGAAGCCGATTGAAGCCTTTGATAGAGGAAGATCTATCACTCATCATATCTGCGTTGGCAGTGTTTCCACGCTATCTAGGATCGTTTAAGACCTTGGTGCCATCCCGTAAAATAGCGGAAGTCTGGGCACCTGCAGGAATATCATCATGTTCTACCAGGATCCTTGATCAAGTCCTGGAAAAGTTCTCGAACCGAACCCCAAGATTGTCGTCGAAGTGACCATGGCAAAGTGCCAAAACTCAACTATTTCGGTGAACTTTGCTTGGTTCGCGGGACGTTCAGAGCCAGTGATAGTGATGGTGTAGTTCCCGATACTGTGATTTTTCCTCTTAGATCCACTCATTCCTGAAAGCCTTGACATTACATATAGTGATGACGAATGATCACAGAAACTCTTGGGCGAGCTGCCAGAACAAGTAAATGTCGTAGATTTTTAGGTTCACAAGAAAGGAACTCAGAGCATTCGAGGACATGAATCAATTCACGAAATTCTCTTCATTGATCTCATATTGAATGTCTGCATGCTTGGGTAAGTATCAAAGATTGTACGCCAAATTACCTCTGTCGAACCCGAGATGTCTTTCGTTCTGGGACAACCTTTGGCAATGATATAGTGGACGAAAGTGACAGTAGTCTTCCTTTCACCATTCCTTTCTTCATAGTAAAGCCGTATTCTTTGCTCTGTCCTATCTGAGTTGACCCTTGGGTTGGATTTGCTCTGCATACAATTTGAAAAGGCCGAGAGTGGCTGCTTTCAAGCCCCGGGTGCAAAGCCGAACCAGTCAGCTCAATCTTTGTGACGTTACCGTATAATGACGAAGATCGAGTGGATGGGCATTCAATAGGATTCGACCTGCAATGGTTCAGTGGAGATTCAATCGTGGACGAAATATAACATCTTGCGATTTAAAATGGATGTCTTACAGAACCAACGGACTTTGCTTGGCTACGTCTACAGGATCTTCCCATTGTAGGAGAAGATGTTATTCTGGGGAGGTTCAAAGGATAAGTGATAATTCTGCTTATAAAGGAATTAGTCAGTGATATCTGGATGATCGGCCGGGGTCTAAACCAGGGCCTGAAGTTCTGAGCCCTGCTCCAAGTTTATTTGGGAAATTTCGAACTTCAGTAATCCAGTCTGGACAATGCATTGCTGACTGATGACAACTAAATGTGTTCCACGTCGGAGAACGTCCATGTTGATTGCACAAATTGCCTAAGTTGTCATGGCATCCACAATGACTCTGATCTTAAAAACTCTTTAAATCCCACTGCGACAGAGTGACCGAAAGCATCCGAGACTGCTCTCTCCTGTCTACGCCTGGTACAATGTCTACAACCATAGGGTGAGCCTTCAAAGACCAGATCGTGGCGGTATAAGCTGATTATATCCGACAACCAGGTCCTTCATTGCAGGCGGTATAGCAGCTTGTGGTGCTGTCACAGCCACTCATCCCTTCGAGACAATCAAGATTCGGTAATTGGCGCCAGCAATCAAAAACATATGGCAAGACTGATCCGAGAGTTGAATAGTTTGCAACTACAAGGAGAGCTGCAAGCCAAGACAGATGCGCCGCGGCTGTACAGAGGCGTTTTCCACGGCGTGAGCGTAATCCTAAAGAACGAAGGGCCAAAAGGCTTGTACCGGGGACTTGGGGCAGCGGTAATGCTATAAGTCGACTGTATCCTTGGCCCAAGACTGACAGTGCCCACAGTATGTGTACCAGATGGTTCTCAATGGCTGCCGCCTAGGCTTCTACGAACCCCTCCGCGAAAACCTCGCCACGGCCATCTTTAAAGACTCCAACGTCCAATCCTTTGGCATCAACGTCTTCACTGGTGCTGCATCTGGCATGCTCGGTGCTGCCGCCGGTTCTCCTTTCTTCCTTGTCAAGACACGCTTGCAGTCTTACTCGCCCTTCCTGCCCGTGGGCACTCAACACGGTTATAGGAATGCGGTAGATGGCTTTCGGAAAATCAATCGCGCTGAGGGTGTCAAAGGTCTCTACCGCGGTATCGGGGCGGCGATTGTTAGGACGGGTTTTGGGAGCAGTGTCCAGCTGCCGACGTATTTCTTTGCGAAGAGGAGGCTGATAAAACACCTGGGTATGGACGAGGGACTTGCTTTGCATCTGGCCAGCAGCGCATGCTCTGGTGTTGTGGTGTGTTGCGTGATGCATCCCCCAGGTATTTTCGTCGCGTCTTGCAAATAATGTGCTTTGCTGACCGCAGGAATTCAAAGACACGATAATGTCGCGGATGTATAACCAGACAGGTAATTTGTACAGTGGTGTGTTCGACTGCCTGGTCAAGACGGTGAAAACCGAGGGATTGTTGGCCATTTACAAGGGCTTCTTCGCCCATTTAGCGAGGATTCTGCCTCATACAGTTTTGACCCTGACTCTGGCGGAGCAAACAAACAAGTACATGCGGAAGTTCGAAGATAGAGTACTGCCCGCGACCGTCAAGGAGAAACTATAGAAAGACTCATGAACATTTGCATAGACATTGGGTGGCATCAGTATGGAGTAAGAGATGATTTTGCATAATATCTGGCGTCCTCATATGAATGGAGTTGTAAGGTGAAAGGAAAAGAAATCCTCGGCAAAAAACAATGTCCTCGCCGGAACTCGAACCCCCCCAACCCTCATTGTCAACACATCACGGCGACCCCGTCACCCACCCACCAATCTCGCTCTTTCTTCCACCCTCTGCCCTTACCGCTCGGCCACAGCAGCCGGCCACCACAAACCCATCTCCATCCACCACCACCTCTTCGTCCACAATCCCAACAGCAAAAAGAAAGATTCAGAGCATCAAAATGGCAAAAGAATCGAGCCGTACCCACCAGAACCTTTGTGCTGCCTGGCGACTCGCAAGAAAACCCCTGGGCTGTGCGGAAACGACGCACACATGGGACCTGGGCAGAGATTTTGCTTCTACAGACTTACATGGTGGGAGAGCCACTAATAGGATTTATATTCTTGTTTAATTGATAAGCGGATAAGGTAGGGCTGGCTCTTCACCATAACACTACGACACCAAATAAATTCCTCTGCCACCGCAAAACAGGCCGGTTGATTGTGTTGCTGCGGTCTTTGAAGATACTGCATAGTGGTGGTGCGGTAGCAATGTGATCAGCGCCCTTGCTCCTGATATCAAGGCCGAATTGTGCTCTTTCTCTGGACATATCTTTGCCAACATTCGCATGCTATGGAAACCGTGTATTTTCCTTGTCGCCATGTTCATGATACCTATTAGCGAAAGCCCATGCTTTGAGCATGCAGCTCTCTCTCATACAAGCGACGTCGCTTGGACCCTTTAAATTCCCAATCGCTCATCGCTAATCGCGTTGGCGGATACTCCCTCTCTGGCAGCCACGCTTTGAACTCTAAAAGGCACCCACGTCCTTGACCTGTTGCTCTGAAATAAATACATGGTGCTGTCGTCACCACTTTCGCGGTGCCTGAACAAAGCGAATGATACTGTTCTCCGTCTACCCAAGATGCTGCTGTTCAGAGGGCTTTCTTTTACTGCGCTCGTCACATCCATCACCCTCACCTCGGCAGCAGTAATCGCCCATCCACCCACCCTCCTCCTCCTCCTCCCCACCAACCCAGACCCATCCAGCGCATATCCCAACACATCCCTCCCCTCCAACCAAACCCTCTCCCCACCCTCAAAGTACGTCCAACCCCCCCTAACATCTTCTCATCCCTCCCCCACTAACATAACAACCCCCCCCACCCTCCAGCGCCCTCCCCCCCTCCCCCTACATCTACCCGATCCCCACCCCCCCCGCCACCACCACCGTCACCTTCTCCGCCTACACGGGCCCCATCAGCGAGCTCGCCGCCCTCGAGTGCATCCTGGCCGCGACCGAGGACGTGGCCACCGCCCTCGAGGCCGCGCTGCGCGACCGCGACCCGGACCGCGCCATCGCGCAGCGCTACATCCGCATCGACGCCGAGCACGCGTCGCTGATCGTGGCGACGTCGACGACGAGGGAGGGCCGCCGCATGACGTGGGTCACGTGGGGCCAGACGTTGAAGGCGCTCACGGCGTTTTTGAGACGCTGGGAGGTGGTTGGGTTCCGATTTGTGGTGGAGGTGGAGGGGGTGATGGTTGGGGTCGGGGTGTTGGCGGGGAGGTGAGGGGAAGAGAGGGGGGGCGGGGTTCGAGATTTCGGGTTGTGGTGGTGTCTAGTCGCACGAGTCGCTGAGAGGAGGGGGATTGTGAAGGGGGTGACGTTGCAGGTCTTTATTGTTCAAGCAGGGTCGTAGTCTGAGACTCTTTGCAGCGTTCCGAGACGGCTTGTATGTCGTCCGAGTTGAATAGAAAAGGCGAGTCCAGTTGGAATAGGATTGTGTCAGCACGATTCAGAATCCAAAAAGCGAGCTGGACCCTTCACGCCAATGACGGTATTTTGGTTGACGAACGGCGTAGATGGAAGCGACTTGCCACAATATCCATTACGTTGCAAAGCAAAAGACTGGCTGGCTGGCTGGCTGGCTGGCTGGCTATGGATGCGGCACGCTTACTGCAACGGAGGTTTCCCACGAGGAAAAACGTAGTGGGAAATTCGGGGTCTGGATGATGGTTGAGCGGATAGTTTGGACCGGTTTGGAAATTATAGCGCTTCACCGTCTCTTCATGGACAGATTGTCTTTCTTCATTGCTTATGAGAGCTTTCATGTGCTGTGACGGCGAGTACTTGTAGGAAAGGACCCTGGTTTTTTCTTCTTGGGTAAGCCGGCTTTCGTAAATCTCCTGCATTGGCCATATATGAAAGGGATTTTTCTGGAATATTGAGGACCGTCTGCTCGCACGCAGCAGGCAGGGTACTCTAACGCCTTCGAGAAAGGATCTTTAACGGAAAAGTAAAAAGGTGGACGATTTTGGATCGGATGAGGAATGAGAGATCAACGTCGAGCGCCATTGGGGATGGACAGAGAGCCAGAGACACCAAGGAATTACTTAGCTGACCGAGATGTTTTAAAAGTTTCAGAATGCAAAACCGCCACTTTGAACCCCACTCACCGCCTGTAAATACTATATCCCACGTTCCCCGACAGCTCCATTAACGCAGATTTTTGCTAATTGTTCATCAGGATCAATGCCCCATTTCGGCCCCATGTCCGCTACCTGTTTCGCATAACCCAACCCCTTCTTCTCATACAACTCCCTATACATTTGCGCGCACAATTTCAACTCCTCAATCTTGCTTCTCCTCAGTGACAGAAGTGAAGCTCGCAGAACGAACAGACTTTTCTGCGCGCCCAAAAGGCCCATGCTGTCGTGTAGGCAGTAGGGCATGGAGCGCATGATGTTGGTCGCGTTCTCTAAGCGGCCTTTTTCGCCGTGTTGGGTGAGGAGTTGGTGTGCTGTGGTTTGGAGGGATGTGCGAGCTGGGGACGTGGGAGTTGAGAGTACGGTGGAGCAGATGCTGGCGATGGTGCTACTGATGGCTAGTTTGAGGGCCCAGTGGAACGTTATGATGTGGGCGATTCTGAGGTTTGGAAAGGAAAATGGCCGGTTGTTGTTGAATACTGATGCCCAATACTCATGGCTTGGGCCTAGCTGGACCGAGTCATTGAGAGGGGTGAGCCAGTACACAGGGCTGTCTGATCCGCGAACGAGCTCCTGATACCAGAGGTTCAATCTTGCATCCATAACGGAGCAGCGTCGTAGATACTTTTGTATCGCCTCGGGATTGGCATCATCATCCGCCAGGTTTGCGATGTCTATCTGCTCTAGTAGAGCGGCCAATGCGAAACCATGGTCGTAAAGTTTCTGAAAAATGTCTTTTTGACTTTGGTCTTTCCGCCCCTGATACCAGGGGCGTGTGCACCACTCGTGAGACCCTAACGGAGATGCTTTGCGATGAAGGAGAGACTGGAGCATCTAAAACGAGCCATAAATTTTGCTGCCAATCTGAATTATGGATGGCAAATGTGCTTACCGTCTTTAGACGCGTCTCTTCAAAAATAGCCTGCGCGAGCACCGAATCGTATCTGCATCTTTCCGACCCTCGCATGGTCAGAAGATGTGTTAAAGCTTCTACGCAGATCTTGGAGTTAGATCTGCTTATACGGGGCAAAAACCTTGGGTTAATGAAATAAGTCTTAGGAGTAGGAGCAGTGCTTTGCTCCCGCTAAGTCATACGGCTTAAGAATTTGCACCTAACAGGGAAGGAAAGGTTCGAAATGTGCGTACCTACGTGGCTGTTGTACCCGACAATTGATGCCGGTGTCGACTCGGAAAGCTGGATAAGGCTAATGAGAACAGTAGACAACGGTCATAGGAAAGTTGCATACCTCATAGAGCGCCAGAACATTGCACGTAGCCATTGTCTCATGCCGCCACATTGAACGTTTGTCATAGAGCGCTTTGTGAAGTTCTCTCAAAGCATTTCCGTAGACGACTCTGCCTCTGCGGACGAGCGAGTCGTCTTTGTGAAGCCAGCCCAATCGTGTCATGGCTAAAGCCTTTAGGGACAAATGCATAGCTGGTGGCGGATTGGGGAGGCAAATGGATTGTTGAAGCCAAGCACATGGCGAGCCATCCTGAGCGCTACTCGTTGGGATGTAGCATTCCCAGAAAGCAGCGATTAGCTGAGCTTCAATGGCATGTGCGTTGCTGGGAGTCAGGGACATGCTATTGTAGGCAACATTCTGTGATTGCTGTCTTGGGACAAGATATCGCTGGAAGGTATTGTTCGATGACGATAGTGCTGCTGCGCTGGAGGTGGATAATGGTGGTGGTGATATTGATTTGGATTGGAAGGGCGGTTCTTCTTGTTGTGCTCCTTTGGCTTCTTCCAACCTCCCCCGCTTTACAAGACCTTGTTTGGTGCGATTGAGGAAGACCGGGTAACGAGCATAACCCTCGCAAATCTTATCGCTATCAAGACATCTGTTGCATGCTGGTTCCTGGAGATCGCACTGCCAAACACGTTGGATTCAAGGTTCAAGAATTCGACAAATGAATTACTTATCCACCTTCTTCTTGCGTCTCCTGCACGTGGTGCAGCCTTTGGATTTCCCTGGAACCTGCACTCTTCCTAATCAGTCATGTCTCTTTGCACCAGTCTCTTCAGTGGTCAGAGGCGAAACGGTTCTTCATTTTAGTCCCGAGCGTTTGCTCCCACGAGTTGTGTCACGATTCAAGATGCGATTCATTCCCGAGACAAGGGATAGGAGAAGCCTACATACCCCAACCATGATAGTAAAAGTAGCTCTTCAAACACTCTACGATGATACAACAGGATGCATCTTCGGAAAACAATGGTCTGATCGCACTCCTTGCAAGGTCTGGAAGAAGAGAAGAATGAAATGGATAAGGTCCGCGTTGGCTTTTAATGTACCAGCGCAGCATGAGAGCTGAGCATCGTAGTATCAGACCAACGCCATCGGTTTCCTACTCTACCAGGTTAAGGAAACGCTCATTCTCGAAATCATCTCGCCATGAATGCGGGAGCGGCCACGATACAGACGCTAGGCCTGATCAGGGTGCTAAGTTGCGCGAGTCTGCACCAAGGTCAGACGAGCTGAAGTTATTCAGCCTCGCAGCCTGGAGGAGACTTGACCAGCTGTAAGACTATGTCAACGCTGAATGAAATCCGCTCTGCGAATTTGTTTGAAATGGTGAATCTTGACCCTTTGATAAGCATAAATGATCAAGATGGGACTTCTTATTCCATGACCCAATGATTTCTTCGTCATCGCAAATTCTTTGTAGGCAAGAGCAACCAAAAAATAATGCGCTTGTCATAGCTTCTAATGCCATAACCATACTCCCTCTAATAGGTATAGAGGGTCTGCGCTCGAGCAATACAATCCTCAGACCACATCAGCCCCAGAAGCTACACCCAAATAGCATCTATCTTCGAAGCTTTGATCAAGCCGTCAACATGCCATTCTCCCAGCCTCCCTCTTTCTTCACACTACCATTCTAGTGCCCATCGACAACGCTCCATAGATTGAACTCGAGAATCGAATCGAGAATCGAGGTGTACCTTACATCTTTCTTCCAGGGCGCTTGAGCTTTAAGCCTTCAATCTCTTTGTGACTCTGAGCTTTGTGAGCACGTGCGAAATACATACGCAGCTCGCGAATTTGTAAGGCTGAATACTGATGACTAATGGTACCTTGATCGTCAATCATGTGCCGAGCGCGCGCGCGCGCCGGAGAAAATCAAACAACGCGGTTCAATCATTATTCTCGTGTCTCTTTGTTTCTCAAACGCACCTACGCTCAACATCAAACTCTCTTTTATCTGCCATACCTTCACCCTTATACCATACTCCGCTGTAACATCTTGACACAATGGCAACCCAGATCACGCCTTCAAAGCAAGTATGACTACATTGCCACCGTGCATCCACTCAACCTCGATGCCTTCCCAATGCTAATACAATCAACCAGGCGTCTTCTGGACTAGAGAACCTCAAGATGATTGACTCTCCTGCGAAGAAGCTCCTTTTCGAGCCCGTCGACAAGGAGAATACTCCAGCCAACTTCCCCGCTCCTGTCATGGACGACCTAGAACTCAAGAAGCCCCTCGTCGAAGTCTACGATGCTAAGAAGGAAGTGACACCAATTGTTGCACCTACAATCAAGCCAGAGGAGGCAGACGAGCCACTACTACGGGAAAACCCTCACCGCTTCGTGCTCTTCCCCATCAAATACCACGAGGTTTGTGTTTACCTGACGTGGCACGCGTAAAGTGTGTTCACTATGCCTCTGACTTGTCTACACAATATAGATATGGCAAATGTACAAGAAAGCCGAAGCTTCATTCTGGACCGCCGAAGAGATCGATCTCTCAAAAGACCTCCACGACTGGAACAACCGACTCAACGACGATGAACGCTACTTTGTATCCCACGTCCTCGCCTTCTTCGCCGCCTCAGACGGCATCGTCAACGAGAACCTCGTCGAGCGTTTCAGCGGTGAAGTGCAAATACCCGAAGCACGTTGCTTCTATGGTTTCCAGATCATGATGGAGAACATCCATTCCGAGACATACTCTCTGCTCATCGACACATACATCAAGGAGCAAAAGCAACGAACATATCTCTTCGATGCCATTGACACCAGTAAGCACTCACCATCCCCCAACCTGACACGTGTGTCCATTTGCTAACGTGTAAATCAGTCCCATGCATCCGCAAAAAGGCCGACTGGGCCCTAAAATGGATTTCCGACACAAACTCCACCTTCGCCCAACGTCTCGTTGCCTTCGCCGCGGTCGAAGGCATTTTCTTCAGTGGCTCCTTCGCCTCCATCTTCTGGCTCAAGAAACGTGGTCTCATGCCCGGTCTCACCTTCTCTAACGAACTCATCTCCCGCGACGAAGGCATGCATACCGATTTCGCCTGCCTCCTCTTCTCGCATCTGAACAACCGACCAAGCAAGCAAGCTGTGCAAGACGTCATAACCGAGGCTGTGGCAATCGAGCAGGAATTCTTGACAGAGGCACTGCCGTGTGCGCTGTTGGGCATGAATGCGAGTCTGATGAAGCAGTATATCGAATTCGTAGCCGATCGCCTGCTTCTGACCCTCGGGAACCAAAAATACTACAAAGCGACCAACCCGTTCGACTTCATGGAATCCATCTCCTTGGCCGGCAAGACGAACTTCTTTGAAAAGCGCGTCGGTGATTACCAGAAAGCCGGCGTCATGGCCAGCACGAACAAGAAAGAGGCGGTGGAGGGACAAGAGGAGAAAAAGAACGAGAACGGTGGGGACTTCAACTTTGATGAGGACTTCTAGATGCGCCATTCTGAAGCCCATGTTTTCTTCGTTTCCGATTGTACAGTATTCTTCACTCATCACCGGTTCCGACATGCTCATTTGTTGCCATCTTTGCACGACATTTGTTGGCGTTGGGCGCGGCATCATTCAGTGGCTCGTTGGAAAGAGGGAGATAGCATAGCATAGGATAGTCAGCAAATGAAAAGCGCTGCCAACTACCGTTTCTCAAGCACAAACGTAAAATCATCAACGCTATTCAGCTTGACAACCTAGATCGCTACTGCATGGACCAATTTGTGCCCTTCACTCTTTAGTGATATACCATCAACGATTTATATTCCTCATAATATACTCACGAAGTAGAAAGCTATCTGCACAAGACTTCAACGGTTCTCAACCACCTCGCTTTTCATCCTTGCATATCTTATCCTAGAAGATATGCCACGACCTATCTCCCTTGTCCATATCCTATCAACACCGGAAAAAAAAAACACGTACAATCATCCGCTCACACGTTGTTTGCTGCCGAAAATCGAAATTGCTATGGTTGTAAAGTACATTCTTGAGAAGAGAAAAGAAGTGGGTATATGGAGAATTCTTTACTGCAATTGGTGGGTAGAATGTGCGTGCCTAAGAGCTATAGGGTGATGGATGTCAGCACGGCTGTGAGCTGTATTGAGGGTGGCACATACCTTTCAAGACGCCAGCTTGGCCTTGGAGATGCTCACAGGCGCATTGTAACGTACTGCCATCCTTGAAGTCGAGGATGACACTGTTGGGTAGTTCCTGTCGATCTTGATCTGGTATGTATGGAGATCGAAAGTCGGATAGGGGATATCGTTTGGTGATGACCTTTGAGTTCTGCAGTGAGTATTAGTAAAAGTGTCCAGGCAATATATTCGCGGAGGAGCCACTCACGTTATCTGTTTTGGATGCCGAAAGAACTAAGATGCCTTCCGTATCAATGGCCATATGGCGTCTCTTCCAAAGCTAGAAAATATGTTAGCAGACAAACTTTACCAAGAGGTTGAAAATAGAGCTTACTAAGTTGTCAGGAAATTGGACGTTTACATCTCCAACATCCACTGAGGTGGAACGTGCTTCTTGGACGGGCTCCTGACGCTCAATGATAGGGGCTTCCTTCGGACCAGGACTGAGCGCATGGGCAATACTTCTCCGCGACATGGATGAAATGCTTGACATGCGCTTCAACAACCTACTTCGCCTCGAATCTTTCTTCTCATCTTGAGTACCATCCAGACTAACAACGCCGCTCAGAGAAGAGTCGCTGAGAGTACGTGGCAATTCTACTTCGCTCCCTGCACGACTCGACTTAGAGCGAATACTGGCAAAAGAGTCTCGTCGTGTGGTCTGCGGAGGCTCGATTTTCTGTTCATTGCTTGAAGAGGATCGAGAGCGCGTGGAAGAGTACCGGCCAAATCTAGGCCTCGGCGGCTTCAGAGGCGAAAGCGGTGGAGGTCCCATCAAATTGTGCTTTGCAGGTGGCGGACTCTTTTGACGCTTCCATTGGTGGGGACTTTCTTGAGGGTCCATATGACGTGGCTCAGACTGGTTAGACGGAATCTCAGGCGACTTGTCCCTTGCTTCTCGAACGAGTGTGGCTGTTACTGATCTGATTGGGTGTAAATAATCAGCTTTGTTCAAGTGATCGAACTTGTTCGATTTGACGACTTCCGGAGATGGTGAAGGCGACGGATACGCTGTACCAGGACGGCTTTTATTGAAGTTGCTGTTTTTATAGTCCGAAACACCCGGGGGGGTTCGTGGTGAAGTCTTGCGCAAACCAAGGAAAGTAGATGTATTTGGAGCTAGGTTGGGCAGCAAAGGGCTTGTTGGGCGACTTGAAAGTTGCTCGAGCGCTTTAATCCGTTGCGAGATACTCGACGACACGCCGATTTTCTTGGAAATTGGCACCTGAGATTGTTGCGAGTTGGGGCGCGGAGCATGCTGCGCCGAGATTGATCTAGACGTCGACAGAGGCGTCGGCAGTCGCGGTGAAGTGAAGACTTCTTCGTCGTTAGTGGAGTGATCAACCGGCGTTGACACGCTTCGGGAACCCCTGGTAGACCCATTCAATCTTTGCTCACTTTCGGATCTGGAAAATACGGGCTTGATAGGAGATTTTGACACTGAGACAGGCTTGGCTTCTTGCATGGTAGCACTCTTGAGCTCCTCCATAAAAGAATCATCCGAGAGAAAGTGTTCCTCCGATTGATCTGTGCTGGAGACTCTTTTGATGGGATTGATCACCTCTTGCCTCAGAGATTGCCGCTCTGCCTGCCTCTCGCCCAGACCATTTGAGGTGGTGGGTTGTGTATCCGAGTAGTCGTTGTCTTGGGACGGTAGTTCCGTTTCCAGTGTTGCTGCTTTTGATTCGGTATCAGTATTTAGACGAGTATGTGTAGCAGCTTGGTCTCGCAACAGAGCTGGTTGAGGGCTGAGACTGATTTCTTCGTCCTCATCGACGGGCGGTAGTGGGACTTCGTGAGCGTTGACATCATTGTCGGAAGGAACAGTGATAGATTTCGAGGAAGAAGACCGTCTTACGAGCAACGGTTCAACAGTGTCAGTCTGGGCTACCCGGGACACCGATTCATCCGAGCTCCGGACTGGGCGCCCAAGTGACTGTCTATGGCTTTCTTCGGATTGGCTTTGCAAGATTCGCGCATGGTCGTCCGTCTTCGCAGTAGAGTGAACTGTCTCATTTTCTACTGTTGTATGGATTTGCAGAAGGTCCTTTTCACTAGATACATCTCCTGTGCAGGCCTTGTTGTCGTGATCTTCTAGCGATTCGCTTTGCTGGACTTGCCTGTTCTCATCGATCTCTGCCGGAGAGCTAGTTTTTTGGTCGAATAAAGGAGGCGTGCTACCAGCTGTGGTTTGATCTTCTGGTGATTGACCTGCCGAGATTTGGCTTGACGAAAGCTGCTTCTCCCAATCAATTTCCTTAGCATTTAAATGTCCATCCATCATGGGTGACGAGTCGTGTTGTCCAACTTCTGGAAATTCCTTTTCTCTCGCTTTCTGCTCGGCCACATTCTTGTCTGCTACGAAAAAGTGGGATTGCGTGGACGTAGAAGGCTGACTTGGATCTTTAACGCTCTCAGTCAAAGCAGCTTTCGTCAGTGTGTCCTTCTCAGAGACTTCTGGTACTACCTCCTGGGTACGAATCAGTTGGGAATGAGGGTCCTCAGCTAAATTATTGAATTGCAGGTCTTGGTGTTCTGAGATTGCAGGTATCGAGTTGGAATGATTGTCCTGTCGCTTCTGCGCTACGACTTCTTCCTCGTCTGTGATCGATGAAGCCTGTGTCGACGATTCTTCGGCCGTCTCTGGCATTGATATTGGTGAGTCCTCAAGATGACGAGACTCTTCTTTGGTAAATTCTTTGGTAGCAATTTGGACCGGCTCAGGCCCTTCTGCTGAATTAGAAGCACCCATTACTGCGCTAAGGATGCTATCGTCAATCTCTGGTTTAGCAAATTCCGGCTCCTCAACTACACTTTTACTGCCGAAACCATTGACGGAATTCCGAGCCGCTATTTGCTTCTGCCGCAGCTGTAGAGCCTTCATTAGCCTTTGTTTCTCAGGTGTCATCTTTGGTGATCCCGGCTCGGACATCGTCGGGGTCTTTAAGCCGTTGTGTGGCATGGAAAAATGTCGATCAGGTATATGGATGGGTGCTACAGGCGCGGTAGGAGCCTTTTTCGGCGTCACCTTATCTGGAGAAATGTTCTTAGCTGGAGGACTTGATTGAACCGGAGAGCTGATTTGAGTTGGAGAAACCGCCTGAGCTTGTCGAGAAGCTGGTCTGGTCGGAATGGCTTTGCGTGACGGCATGCGAAGGCCTGCAGGTAGTGTTGACACTGGTCGAAACTCATTGGCCTGAGAATCTAAATTGTTCGGCGCTCCAACAGAGTCAGTCGAAGGTCGTGGTCCCATTTTTGCCTTTTTCTTGTACCCGTATGCGTCGTAAAGATCTCTTGTGCTTGGCCGAGTCGAATTTGAAGAGAACCGTCCGTCCGTGCTAGGCCTCGTGCTGTACTCACCAGGATCCAGGACAGAGCCGGTACTTGTGCCCTCGCGAGCGTGGTCATCAGGTGGTGGTGGTGGGAGCGGTTTGTCTGTATTGCTAGTGGTACGTGGGCGGAACGAACTCTGTGTTGTACCCGACGTGGATCTGTGGTGAGTAAGATCCGCGCTAGTAAACCCATTCACATTCTCAGGCCGACTTTGAGCATCCTCTACACCCGAGAACTTTGCTTCATCTCTTGCAGTACCACTGTGTACCACTCCACCCCCAACAGTATCAACCCGAGATTCCGACGCATCCTCCGTTATTTCTGCCAGGCTTCTTGGTGGTAGGGAATCATTCGAAGACTTGATGGATGCAGTGGCAGTGTGAAGTGAGCATGCTGAGGAGAGGGTGGAGTCTCTCAATTCTGCCGACTGGGCGAAATGAAATATTGTATCGTTAGGGGAGAGCTTCTCGATGACCGACTGAAATTGAACAGTTACACGAGCTGTGTTCATCTTAGGATGGTGTCCGAGAAGTGCTGTGATCAGTGGGACAGTAGAAACTCACCTTGCAGCAAGCGTGACGTTCCTTCCGGTATATACTTGAGTATCACCTTCCTCCTACGATATTGTATAAAGCCATATAAGGGCGACTGCTGCTCATAGCGATTGACCACTTCTTGCAGTTCTGCGAGACCGCCGTTTCCCTTTTCCAACAAGCCCACCTCATCTCGACTTATATAATTGAGCAGGAACCTGCGAAAGAAGCCGTTAGCTCCAAATTCTTTTCTTTTCTTTTCTTGGGAGCGTTTTCAGGAAACCAACCATCCTCCACCTTCAGCCAAGGCAGCCTGGTAGGCATCATTGACCTCGGTGGCTTCCAAGCCATTGAGTGACATTGTCCCTCTTCATGGACTCTACTGGGCTCCTTGCTGCCCTGCTTTCTGGAAGTCGCTCAGCAGATGTTGCGTCGCTAATAGCGAGGCTCTTGGCTACTGAACTATGGATGTTTCAGGGGTCGGCACTAAATTCGCCTCACGGCAAATCGCTGCGGGGCATCTTTTATTCTGGGTTGAAGCGGGTCTCGATTATTTGTCATTTTCAGGCTGAAGGAGTAAGCAAATCCTACCTACTTATTATTATCTTTTCATTTTGATTTTCCTGTCTGCAAAGGCAGACAGGTTCTATTTCTTCCTCCCTTCAACAGCAAACAGAGCCACGAGAGATAAGGAGCCCGTGACTCGTACCGAGTACCTGCATACCCGCCATCAATCCGGCTCCTAGCACCAAACGCTATCCATCACTTCCACTTCCACTTCCACTTCAATCAATTCCACCCAGCAGCACTGTCTTGTGTTTGAAGAGAACAGTACAGTGGTATCCTTCTCAAAGGAGAGCCCGGGGATATTATCACCAATGGCTACCTACAAACTTCCACCCATCACAGCACTCCCTTCCCTCCCAGCGGCTGAACTCGCGACGATCCTTGACCACCTTTTCGAGCCGAGCGTTCCGCTTCACACCCTCTCGGTTGACCTACTACGGAATCAACCCTTCTCTTCTTATAATGATATGATCGCTAGCATTGGAGCGCAGCTCACAGATCTGGCCGAGTCTTCCTCTACAAGCGATTCTGGATGGTTGGAAAGCATATTGGGAGCCCATCCGAGATTGGGTGAGAAAAAGATAGATAGCACACAGAGTAAGGCGGAACAGGCACAGCTGGCATTGGACGCTGGGACTGGCCAGGACAAGCTGTCAGAGTTGAACGCCCTGTATGAGCGGACGTTTCCAGGGCTGAGATATGTGTAAGTTTCACAAAGAGAACAGAGATTTCGATCTCATATCGTGAAAGCGTTTTCGTCAACGGAAGAGCTCGTTCAACAATACTGGAAGACATACAGGCTCGCATCGATCGAGGGGACGTCGCTTTCGAGCGAATTGATGCGATCAAGGTTCGAGCCTACCTTGCCAAGACTGTCAATTTTTGCTGAGCATTCTAGGCAATGTGTGAAATCGCCGCGGATCGAGCCCGCAAACTGGCTGCTTGAAATAGCGAGAGAAAGACTATATGTTTTCCAGGTCCAGAACAATCATGCAGCGCACGTGAACGCCGAGCATAACCATGCCAGAAGCTAGGTGTAATTCCACGACCAAATCCACTGGGGTATATGTTTTTCACCCTAACGCCAATATCCCAGTGCATTCAAATTCCAACTGCAACAAGACCTGAAAAGGAAGACGGCAGTATCCCAGGTCTCGCCGGTGCGACTGACACTTCGTCCTGCCTTTCGTTCTCTATGACGAGGTGGATTGCCTCTTCACCGGGGTCAAAGTCACGGTGGTAGCTGGTGTCTAGTGTGTCAAATGAATACGAAGCATCGCCGAACTCCTCGTCCGAATCAGAGGAAGCTAGCATGCGGAAGTCGCTGTACACAGACTGGCTATCACCCGCATTGTCCCCTTCGTCTTCTTCGTCCTCGATAGGTTGGTTCTCCTCATAGTCGAAAGCATCATAATCGGATGATGTAAAGACTGAAAGTGGGTTCAAAGACGTTTGTGATTGCGGATTGTGTGGCAAATTTGAATGCAATCTGACGCAGCAGTCAGCCAGTGGCAAGAACATACTACCAGAATTGCCGTACATGGGTGCCGTGTTCGCTTCATGCGATTCGATTGGCTTTGTACTCTCTGATGCCGCTTTCTTACTCTTCTTTGCAATCGAGTTCAGTATCGCGCCTTTCCGAAGAAGTAGACCACCCGATAATCTCTGCCTAGCCCAGACACCTAGGCGCCAAGCCCCTCGAGCAATGTGCGTCGCTGGAGTTGCGTACGGTCTGCTCAATCTGGAAGTCACGAGTTCATGTCTCAATCTCCTTTTCTTCCTCGAGACACTTTCTCCAAATCGATCTATTTCTTCCTGTGATCGAGGTCTCTTCAGTAATCTCCGTGTCACCAACTCCGTTGTTCGAGTTGGTGAAAAGGAACGGCTAGGAAGCTGAGGTTGCCAGGAGCTCGCCGGATGGGAGACGTGCAAAGGTGGCTCTACGGGAGCAGTCTTGCTTATCTGAAGAAAACCGGGCCCAATGCTTGGCCGTTCAATAAGCATTGCCAACCCTAATTGTAGGTACCGTCACAAGAGTGCAATGAGAGACATGATCTTACTCAAGAGAAGTTGACGAAGAGCAAAGTGGGCAGGTACAGTCTAATGTACATTATCAGGCCGGCTTACGACAGCAACGCTCACTAGCCAAATGATCTAATAAGATGGAGAATAGTAGGCGAGGGTCAAACCCTGGCTCACGAATATGCGGAGAACCCTGGCAGAGAGGCTGACATCCAGCAAATAGGGTCACTACCGATGGAACATAACCTAGAGCCCGCCGCGAGGCTTGTAGAATTTCTCCTAGGTCGCACTCTAGACTCAGGACTAAGTAGAGACGCGCTTTCCATATACGAAGTACGAAGTAGGAGCGTACATTTACTACGACGGCACATTAAACAAATTGCGGCCCAAATATGTAAGTAGGGCGGTTCGGGATAGAAGAATGGATGGATGCCTGCTGCAAAATGCGAAGGCGATGGAGTAATCCGCTCTCGGAGTGTACCAAGTCAGAAAGTCAGTCTGTTGATTTGTTCCGCATATGTCAAAGTGTAGATCCTTCGGCAAATCACATGTTTGTCCTTCCGGCTTCCGCAAGACACTGATCTGACAAGATCTACAGCATTTCACTGCGAAGGCGCTGCTTCAACCCAAGGGAACAGACATGCCTGTTAGGCTATTGTTACAACACTGTTGCGGTACAAGAAAACTACAAGCCCAAGATTTCTGAGACAATTCGAAGTCTTGAATCAAAGCGAACCGAAATACACGAACGCACGGCCCTTTGTGACAGTTCTAGTACCTTTGACTTTGTACCTTAGTCCTAACTCCTAAACGTCGATCATGCACGATGGGTTGAAGGCGAAAAGCTCCGCCTAGAATGCAAGCTAAGAGAAGGATCCTTGACCGAACCATTCAACTTTCATCACGAGTTCCCTGGCGCCTCATTATTTTTGGCTGCGGAGCAACGGAATGCGGATTATGGCAACTTTGGAACTTGTCACTTGCAACAGACTAATAACAACCTCAGTCTCCAGGGCCAATTAGAGTGTGCCTTGGCTGATGCATTGTCGATCGCATGGCTGTTCGTGTCTCTGACTAGTACGTAGTAGTTAGTGTACCTCAAACATCATCATTGATTCGTGACTTACCTTATTCTTCGGACATGAGCATGTGTTCTCCGTCTCCCAATCCTACGAAAGTGAAGGCAGAGAATGCTAGCTCCATACCTCGGCCTAAGTTTTCTGACGCTTGTTGATGGCCAGTTGGCTTGGATACTTTTCTGTAGAGAGCGCTCGGCAAAAGCCATTAAAATTGACAGGAAAAGGAAATCCATTGAATGTCAAAGAGCTCCCAAATTGCTTCGGCCCGCTCCCAACCATCGAACATGACCCCGTGTTTGAATTGTCGGGAACGATTAGAAGATGGGGAAATCGGGAAACCCCGGGGGGGTTCGGTTTGCATAAGAGAATTGTTCACACTCAAGCATAAAAGCGGCTAGGGCTGCATGCACGGACTGGTACTGGTGGACCTGACTAAAGTACATCGCCCTGTCAGCTCCGAACTCTTAACATAAAGTACCTTCCAAAGCCCTCATGCATGGCTTCACGACGCAGCCAATAGAGCACTGCATCGTAATCTTTCCGCCTTGGCCCAGCAGAACGCTCAGCGAGTTCAATTAAATTCACGAATAGAGGGAGACAGTCGTTGTTCAATGAAAGCCAAAGCCCCACCACAATGGCGGAAGTGCTGCCACAGATCAGAGTGAGATCAGATACGCAGTCGCGAGAAGCGAGCTCTAAGGTGGAGGCACCCGCAGCTCTGTCATTGAGGGATGCGACAAATAACACAAGCAATGGGCGCAAAACGTCACCTGACAGCGTGGAAGGTGAGACACTATCTCAGCTGCCAGGATCCAGCAACACAGCGTAGCCAACAACAACAAATACCTCCATGGTACTAATTCTTTGCTCCAGTACGACAATTACCAAACCACAAATCCTACCCAAGCAAGTTTATGCCGACCTTCTCTGGCAATCAGGCGAATGTTGCGACCAAGTCTTCCGCGGCGGAAGAACGAAGGGATTTGCAAGCAATTGACCCTTTATCACACGTACGTCTCATAACCCGGGCATAACGAGGGGATTGTGTTGAGAATGGTACAGCATATCCTCAACAGAACGAATACGCCGAACCCATTGCCTCCAAAGACGCGCTCAGGCGCTGCTGAAGAAATTAACGGCGAAAGTGAAGCCGGCGCGTCTGTCGCAACAAACCAGATCTCCTCAGAGCCAATCGCTGTACGGAATGACAGTGCAGGTCCTGGTTCGAAAGACAAAAGGTAAATACCGAGCTCCGCCGCCAGCATTGCCATATTGATTACCCTATCTGTAATTAGCTGCCGTTGTACTCAAAATAAGCAATGCTGACGAAAGTGACTCATTTAGAAATCGAGTCTCATTCTTTAGCCGCTTCGCTCCGAAAAAAAAAGACGCTGTACCCGAGATCAAGGAGACTGAATCCGAAGCGGGCGACAGAAGAACCGAGGGAATGGATGCGGAGATATTCTCACAGCCGATTGGATATATACCTCAATTTCCTTCTCCCCCAAAATACATCAAGGTACGATCATATGGCAAGAAAGAGAAAGACTTTCAAAGGCTTTTCCTCGCCCAGGAGTTGAGGGGAAGGTCGGGTGTGGAGATCGCACAGTCTGGAGGTAGGCTTGTCAAGAACGGCGCATACAAACATGGGGACAAGGATGGCAATGCGATATGGGCGACGGAGTTTTCGAAAGATGGCAGACATCTGGCAGCCGGTGGGAAAGACTACGTTGTAAGAGTCTGGGCTGTCTTGTCCACGAAAGAAGAGCGCCAAGCGCATGAGAAGGAAGAGGACTTTGCGGCAAAGGCGGGCGAGAGTGTCCGACTGAATGCGCCAATATTCAAAACCAAGACGGTACAGGAGTATGGTGGTCACACAGCAAGCATCTTGGACCTGAGTTGGAGCAAAGTATGTTCGCGCGAAAGGTGAAGTGGGAGAGGACTGACAGTCGGTAGAACAACTTTCTTCTGTCTTCGTCGATGGACAAAACAGTACGGCTTTGGCATGTTAGCAGGGCAGAATGTCTATGCTGCTTCAAGCACAGTGATTTCGTTACATCCATACAGTTCCATCCACGCGATGACCGGTTCTTCCTTGCAGGGTCACTGGATTCGAAGCTTCGACTGTGGAGCATACCAGACAAAAGCGTTGCGTATTGGAGCCAAACACCTGACCTGATCACTGCTGTGGCATTTGCTCCAGATGGCAAGACCGCAATCGCAGGCTGCCTGAATGGACTATGTTTATTTTATGAAACAGAAGGCCTGAAATACCAGACACAGATTCATGTTCGCTCAGCGCACGGTAAGAATGCCAAAGGAAGTAAGGTCACTGGAATACAAGCCATCAACTACCCACCAGAAGACCCAAACGGAGAGGTCAAACTTTTGATTACTAGCAATGACTCTCGGGTACGGGTCTACAATCTTAGAGACAAGGGCCTTGAGCTCAAGCTCAAAGGCAACGAGAACTCATGCAGTCAAATACATGCTTCGTTCAGCGATGACGCTCAGTACATAATATGTGGCAGCGAGGATCGCAAGGCATACATATGGTCCACAGGACAGCCAGAAACCGAAAGGGACAAGCGGCCGCTCGAGATTTTTGAAGCCCACTCGGCTATCGTCACTACTGCGATCATGGCGCCAACCAAGACAAGACAGCTCCTCAGTGCATCAGGCGACCCTCTATACGACTTATGCAACCCTCCACCCGTGACACTGATCAGTCGCGCGCAATCGCAGGCATCTTCCATACCTCGTACGGAAGGCAGCCCGCAACCTGACAATTACATTCCTTCCACTCCTGCAACACCCGACGTCACCAGAACCACCAAACCAGAAGAATCGCCAGCTTACCTTGCTCGCTGCGCACATGCAGACGGCAACATTATCGTCACAGCCGATTTCATGGGTCATATTAAAGTCTTCCGCCAAGATTGCGCTTACCAAAACCGGCTGCGGAATAACGACAGCGCGTTGTCAAAAAAGATGCTTGGCAGAACGAATTCAGTAGCCACGAAAAACAGCAAACTTTCACACCGTGATTCCTTGCAGATGGGTCATCCATCTTCCGAACGCATCCTCTCGTGGCGACAGTCTGTCTCAAGCAATAATGGAAGTCTCGACAATTTCCGTCGCAGCCAACAGAGAAGTAGCTCTCCGCGCAAGTCGTTCGGTGCAGGATCCCTCCAATCAATTCGCCATCCAAGCCAAAATACCCTCGTAACGGCTCCATCTCTCTCTAGCGCCTCTCAGCAACCCAGCCCTCATCGCTCATCTGACGAATCTAAGGATTCACTTCTAGATTTAGAGAAAGTAAGCCCGAAGAGCGCAAAAGTAGACCCCAAAAGCCCAAATGAGGTCAATCCGCTCATGCTGCGAGGAGAGCAAAGCTACATGTTCTGGAACTCTTCCGTCTACCAAGCCCAAGCGGCCGCTGCATCCCATCTTGGCCCCAACTACGATCCCAGTCGCCATAACCACAACGGTTACTCTCAGACCACGAGCACGGTCGGTAGCAGCAACCGGTCCAGTGCCGAGGAACATCATGCACACTTGGGCGTGCCGATCGCAAAGGCAGATACCCAGATTAGCCGCCTGAGTAGCGAGGAGGAAAGTAGCGGGGAAAGCTCGCAGAGGGATGAGGCAAAGGGTGTGACTTGTAGAAGATGTGGAGGGAAGAGTTTTAACGTCACAATGGGTGGACATCAGAGGAAACAGATTCTGGAGTGCGGGAGTTGTGGGGAGGGTGTATAGAGGGGGTTGACAGGTGCATGGCATATAGAAATCGTACTTACGGATCATAGCAAATATGCCGGACAGGGAATGCAATATGAGATGTAGACGTTGCTTGTACTTGAGTCGATGAGCTACTAAAGAACATCTTGAGAGCCTTGGCTACTTTATGTGATCCTCGTGAATGAAGACGGCGCTAGCACTACCGAACCTTCCCTCATTGGCGCCCTTGCTTACTGGATTTTTCATGCTCCAGTAGAGGTTCAATGGTTGTATCATACATGGCGATCGTGTGTAGATGCACTGTTATCACTCGTCTTTCGTCTGTGGTCTGATCTCGTTGGTCTGTGCTTTCTTTCCCTGTTGCCTGTTCTCCAAGCTTCAAGCCGTGGCGGGTACCCTCGTATCCCGCCGCCAAAGCACACATGCACGTGATTTTCCAATGATCGCTCAAAGAAATCTCGCTGCCTATTTGACGCTCTTGCGGTACATAATAGGCACTTCACTCCACCTGGTGCCAATCCTTCCCCAGCACCTTCACATTTACTCAACGATGATTCTACTCTGGCCCCTCTCCCTCTACCGAACACTCCTTTGTTTCATCTGCCTCTTACTTACCTACTACACATATCACCACCTTGCAATCGGCGCTTCTCGCCGCCGCTTCATCGCCGCCAAAGGCTGCAAGCCCCTCCGCCGATGGCGCAACAAAGACCCGTTCCTGGGAATCGATTTCCTCTGGGCCAGCTACAGAGCCATTAAAGAGCACCGGGTGCTTGAAATGACGAAGGACCGATTGGATCTATTGGGGGTGAATACGGCACACATAACGATTTTGAGCATGACGTTTGTCGTTACGACTGAGCCGGAGAATTTGAAATGTGTGTTGGCGAGCGATTTCCGGAACTATAGTTTGGGAGATCTGAGGAAGAAGATGTTGAAGCCGTTTTTGGGGGAGGGGATTTTTACTACTGACGGGGAGGAGTGAGTGTACTTTTCCAATTTGCGCCATTGTTGAATATCAATTGAGCCGAGGAACGTGTTGCGGGATTGAAGCTTTACTTTGTTTTCTTTCTACTCTTGAACCTCTTTTTGAAACCAAAAACTCCATTTGAAGAGGCGATGCTGACAAAGCTGGGTGTAGGTGGCAGCATTCGAGGGAGATGCTGAGGCCGAGTTTCGTAAGAACGCAGATTGGTGATGTCGAGATGTTCGAGAAACATGTCGAACATTTGATCCAAGCAATCCCTAGGGATGGTTCCATAGTCGACCTGCAGGACTTATTTTTCCGGTTTAGTCTGGACGTTGCTACTGATCTCCTCTTCGGAGAAAGTACCAATACTCTGGCGCCCGGCTTTGCGGATGCTGAAGTCACGGAGTTCGTGGATGCGTACGTTTACTGTTTGCGAGCTCTCGATGGGAGTGGCCTTAGTGAAGAAGAGGGAGGGCATATGGGTATGGCCTGGGGCTTTCTGGGGCTGTTTCTGCCGAATCCGAAGTTGAAGCAACAGATCGAGGTCGTGAATAGTGCGTTCAGATATTTCTTTGGACGAGGATTTCCAACTTTCGACTCATTTATTATCCGGGCGTCGGACTGACCTTCTATAGAGTTTGTCGACAAGCTTGTTAAAACCGCCATGACAAATCGAGACGCACGCAAGTCGGAATTGGAGAAGGAATCGACATCGCGCTATGTTTTCCTCCACGAGCTTGTTGACCAAACGGAAGACAAGGTTAAGATCCGCTCCGAACTTCTCAACATCCTCCTCGCCGGCCGTGACACCACCGCCTCAATGCTTTCGAACGTCTGGTTCGAGCTCTCCAAACGCCCAGAAATCTGGACCCGACTCCGGCGCGAAGTTGACGCCTTGGACGGAGAGCTCCCCAATTTCGAGAGATTGAAAGATATGAAATATCTCCGCGCCGTGCTCAATGAATCGCTGCGACTGTATCCGGTTGTCCCAGAAAATGACCGTCAAGCTGAAGTTGACACTGTGCTACCTGTAGGCGGCGGCGACGACGGAAAGTCTCCCGTCTTGGTCAAGAAGGGCCAGACCGTTCACTGGAGTCTGTACGCCATGCACCGCCGCAAAGACCTATATGGCGAAGACGCAGAAGACTTCAAGCCCGAGCGCTGGCTCGATGAGGGTGAGAAGAAAGGGTTGAGGGTCGGCTGGGAATTTTTGCCCTTCAATGGTGGGCCGAGGATTTGCATTGGTCGTATGTCTTTCCCTCCTCGTACTCATCCTCTGGAGTTATCCCAAAAAAAAAAAAAAAAAAAGGTTGGGAGATTGAAACGTGATGCTGACGATTTGATCTGCACATGCAGAACAATTCGCCCTAACAGAAGCATCCTACGTCACCGTCCGCCTCATGCAGGAATTCCCCCAAATCCAAAGCAGAGACCCTGAGCCCTGGCGCGAGAAAATCACCCTAACCTGCACGGGTCTGGGAGGGTGCAAAGTCGCCCTGTTCCCGCGTCGGACGAGCCGGGATTGAAAATGAGGGCTCGCTCGCTACAAAGATCCTGGCGAATGCGTCGTTGCGATGCTATTGTATGTATGTATGTATGTATGTTGGTTAGGTAGGGTGTCTCTTCTATATACAGATACGAACACGGCTGGTATGCAGGGGTGCAGGAAGCCTTGGATTGATTACCTTTCACTCTACATATTCACTCCGTACATACCCCTAATCGGCCTATGTATGTACCTACCTACCTATTCGACTCTATGTACTCCGAGCAGTCGATCAGCTTGCTTGCAGCGCCCTTCCCTTTCTTTTTCATCTTCATCTTCATCTTCATCTTCATCTTCATCTTCATCTTCATCTTCATC